>UCOJ01000262.1:0-140619 GCA_900474305.1 Cecidostiba fungosa | reverse complement strand
TGACTCGAGAGCCCTTTATTCTCTATCGCTGAGAGTATATGCCCCGAGTGGGGATATTATAAACAAAACAGCTATGGCTTCGAGTCAATGATGTCATGCTTAAAGAATTCCGTTTATAAACAGATTGTTTGCTGGAAAGTTACTCAATCTAATAAACTTAGTTCCCAAAAGATATTATTATTATTATAAAATACTCGATTTATAAAAGACATACTGAACACAGAGTTTATTTTGATCTTTATGTATACAGGAGTACCATATTTTCGCGATAGTAAATTCAATGCGAGAACCTCCAAGTTAAATCTGTCTCATAATAGATATATCAAAGTAAATTCCAAACTCTCAAAACGCATTTCCGTTGACTATAGCATCAGCAACAGCAATATAAAAGCTCGATTTCCCTCAAACGCTTCATCATCAGTCGCAGACCATATGCAGCGATCTCTTGAACAGTCTTTGCCGCACTACACTCTCCGAAAACACTGCCGAGTGCATAATTACGCGCGTCAATCAAATAATCGTTACACCCCCTCCTTTATTTTGCACAAAAAAAACAAGCGCCAGACCTCACCGCAAGTCCACCCCTCGTGTGGTCCGGCGCACGTTCGCAAACTTCGACGTGTGCATCTCGCATACAGTATACTCTCTTTCGAGGGCGTCCTCGAGTAAAAACAAGTGCGCATTGTGGGACACGCGCTGGCACTCTACACAGATGCCGCGCGAGCGTATACTCGAGCTCTCTCTCTCCTATGCGCTGTGTGACTACTCGACGGAGTGTAGGTATAGCTGCAGTCGTTTACTGTCGGCCGCATATGCTTCGAATCAGATCGTTGAACATTTTTTTTCCCTTCGAGTTGTTATTACAGGATGTATAATGGTTTGATTTGTGGGTATGGAGCTGTTGGCAGTGTGAGATGATGCGATTGTTGTGCTTTTCTACGGCTTTTTCTCTGATTGTACGGCGTTATGGGAGAGTGTAAGCTGCGATTGTATTTGTATAGTTGGCTGAATGAGAGAAGAATCGATGATTGTGTGAAAGAATTGCTCTATTAGTATAGTTATGATGTTGTTAAGAATAAAATTGTATAATATATTATAATTTCAATAACATTTGAACATTGATGAATATCAGTAGCTCCGAAATAAGTGATGCGTTAATCAATTTTCTACGATACGCAAGATTTCTATCTCAAATAAATATTATAATATAAAAAGCAGAGGACAAAAGAGTAATCATCTGCACCGATAACAACAGTCCAATAACGTAAAATCGCCGATCACAAGCCTCTCGCAGACAATAAATTCATCGGTATACACATCTCCCAAAGAGCCATCATGCAGAGCCTCGGAGAAACCGAATTTCCTCGCTACAAAACCTTATATACCTATATACGGAGGCGCGGAAACAATGAGGTCGGGACACCGCGTCGAGCACGTAGCTATATATATTGGATCCTCCGCTAGCGGTGAACATCTGAATGCACACGCGTAAAGAGACGGCGCGACGACGTCGGCATCGGCCACATAATACACGGGCGTAAGACGAGTTTTGCGCTGAAATTGAAAGCATTGTCTGGCGCCTCCACGTAAGTTCGAACAATGATGCTTAACTACCAGCGTCGCCGCCGTCGGCCCGCGTCAATGGCACTCGGGGATCGAGGTCTATGCGATGTAGTATATGTGTAGAGGGTGAGGAGACGAGTCTTGTGTGGTATATATGCATGGAGGTGGTCGAATATAATACGGGGGAGGAGAAGGGACCGTTCGACACTCGGAGACAGTGGTGCGAATTTTTTAGCGTGATATGCTATTATATTGGAAGGCTTTTTGTTCGATTCGCGGTTCCTACTTGTTTGTTTGGATTACTCGTAGGAATGTCGTTGATAGAATGATAACGAAGCGAAGGAAGGCCTGGATTCAAGTTGTGAAAATGTTATTGTATAGAAAATAGATCAGCTAATAATATTTTATTGTTTTCAGGATTAAAATATACAACGACAATGTGAAATCTCTGTCACAAAAGCATACCGTAAACAAATGTGCCGACAACGTGCAAAAGCCAGTCTCCCACGAAGCCTTAAAAACCCCTCGACAAACTCACTTCTTCCCTAGCTTCAGCCGAGTATCAGGGTGGCGCACTTCTGGCTCTATACGTGACATCCGAGTCAGCTCTGAAGAGACCTGGCCGCAGCGTTGTATCCGGGTTCGCACACAACGATCCGGACGGAACTTCGACTCTGGAGGTCCCCGAGCGTGCTACGGGCAACCCCCGCGCGACTTCCGCGCGAGCCACGACCTCGTCAAGAGGGAAATCCGCTTCCTGCCATGTAGAGAGCTACCCCCTGACTCTTGGCTACTCTGTTTGTTGTTGGTGATATGGATAAAGTGATAAGGGCTTGCTTTTGATGCAAATAGAGGGTCGATGGGTGGTCTTCTAATAAAGAGTTGCGATTTGGAATTAAGTAACAGACTACATGGAGATGTACTTGGAGCGGAAATAATTATCTTATCTCGTGACTTGTTGTATATTACATTAAAAAAGCTGAAATATTTATGAAATCAGTAGTTACATACCGTGAAATGTCTGACAGTAGTATAGCTAGTCCGTTACAATATTATACTGATGCAAAAGATAAACGAGATATAAAAATACATTCTATCGTGTTACTCTCTCATCTCTAACAATGTTTTTTTTGATCCAACTAGTTCTTTCAAAACATTTTTAAAAAGGGTTTAAGTAATTTTTTGAGGAAGACGATGATATATTATCAATTTATAGTTTACACGCGTGTGCTGTATACAGTGTGTTTATATAGAGAAAATATTGTAATAGTATTTTTTAAATTATTGATACAAATTCTGCTTATTAAGTTAGGTGAGAATTGCTCAATTGACGCAGCAAATCCTGTATGGTCACAGATTTACAAACAATTATAACTGCTGCGTAGTATTCTGCTTGCGTTCTTCACTGGTTGGCTATGTTGACTTAATTAGTAGGTTGTCAATTCAATTTATTCTGCAGAATTAAAAAAATTTAATAAATATAAAAAACTGCATAAAATAAATAAAAAAAATAGATAAGCAACAAATACGTACCAAGCATTGGGCAGTATGTTCCTTATAATCATTCTGATTGAAACAGCGTATACAATGCTGGATGGGCTCCTCCAATGCAACAAAGTTGTTTCTATAGTCGACGAAAGCTTTCACCACGATCCTGCATGCGTTTCGAAGTGTCAATAGTTTTTTCGAATCTTCTAGTTCTGCTGAATTAGTAGATTGTGTTGAAATACTTTTCTGTAGAATCACAAGAATATAATATAGTTATAAAAAATTGCATCAAGCATATAAAAAAAATAGATAAGCAATAAATACATACCAAGCATTCGGAATTATTATAAACATACCAATCATCGCTCAATGTGGTATAATTTTTTTTAAGACAATTTATACAATTCTGGACCAAATCTTGTCGATTGCCGACGAATGCACTTACAGTGACATCGCATATTGTTTGTATCTTAAAAATGAAGATCGGTAAATAATTCGAAAATAATTATAACAATTATGCATGTACATATTTACGTCAATTGTCGGAAAATTTGGCACAATCACATCTTCGGACCCTTTTACCGCTCTTTCAGCATTTACGGTCAAAGCGATAGCGCAAAGAACGATCCCGAAAACTATTGTGTAACGTAAAAACATTTTTGAAAATTAGAATTTCGACCTCTAGGTAGAACTATAACTGCTTGCCAATATTAAGTTCCGCAACGGCCTTACACTTGAAGCATTTAGCGAATGCGCATACATTTTTATGACTAGATAAAATTAACAATAAAACTTGACACCGGCAAACATCACGTTTCCTGTCATGAAATACATTGTGGTGCTTTCTGTTTAACCGATCCGACCAAGAGTACAGACAAAAATTTAACACCTGTTCGATATTGACACAAGAAAAAAACAGGAAGACAAACTCCACGTCAGCTCTAAACAGACATCCAGCTCATCCACACAGTCATCGAATCGATCAGCCCGACCAAATTAATTCCCTCACCCTGCACGCATCGAATAATTTTCTAAATTGAAATTACCTCCAAAGCCCGTAGCTATCTTCAGTAGTCCTCATACATAACACACGTACGGCGCAGCAGGTAGTATGCGATATAGCTTATACAGTAGCACAATACATATACATACGAGTAGTCCTTATCGAGGCCGCAGCTGCGCGCGATCGTTGCCGCAGCAGCAGCAGCGCATTTCGGCAATTAGTACAGCGACTCGCGATCCTCGAGTGATTCGATCCCGGCACCTCCCTCATATACATATATATACGCGTGTATAACGGATGACGCGCGCGCGCACGTATCTCCTCGCCATAAATCCGCGGCTATTTTGCCGTCGCTCTCGCGATTTAACGCAGAGGGAGCAAGAGAGAGAGAGAAGAGAGATTACGTGTTACCGTGTCACGCGGCAGGCGCTTGAGGAATTTATGCTTAGGCCGATATCTGACGCGGCTATGCAAAACGCCTAGTGTGTACGTGTGTGTGTGGCAGCGACGGTAGCCTAAGATTGCGTTGCTTGATTGTTGCGGCGGTGGAGGAGGAGGGCGGCGAGAGAGAAAGCGTAAATTTATAACGCCCCCTAAGGCGAATAAATATCCCGGCCCGCGAGACTTGGCTGATGCTATGGAAAAGAGGGTTGTGTGGTTGTTGGAAATTCTGCTGGAGCTTCTTTCTTTCGCTGATGCTTCGGCGAACCTTCTGGACGATGAACATCAAGCTCGATAATGGCAAACAGCATTGTACTATATATTGAACGTGAAAATTCACCAATACAGCTTGGCGACAGTGTACTTTTGAAAAAAAGAATGAAAAATAACTCCTAATAATTACATCGCGGCGCTCATTAACGTAGCCTGCTCGCAACCGAGAAGCCGCGCAATTAAGTGAATTATCGCCTCGTCGCGTAATTTATGAAGCATCACGACTATGTACACGCGGCTCTCGCCTATTCTAAAGACAGAAATAAGAATCGGCGGCGTGTACATAATGGCGACGCGGGGAGCGCGACTTACCTGAATTGTCGCCGGACACGAGAGCCTTCGCGACTTGAGAGAGAGAGAGAGAGAGAGAAGGGAGATAACGCTTGCTCGAGAGTGCGTGCGCGGGGGCGTTGCGAACCGCGCGACCTGGAGAACACCAATGGGAGAGAAGCCGCGGCTCGCGTGACGGACTCCCTTTTCCACGCTTTGGAGAACGCTCCACCCGTCAGCTCTGTCTCTCTCTCTCTCCTTCTCGAG
Organism: Cecidostiba fungosa; assembly: GCA_900474305.1. Classification (NCBI taxonomy): domain Eukaryota; kingdom Metazoa; phylum Arthropoda; class Insecta; order Hymenoptera; family Pteromalidae; genus Cecidostiba; species Cecidostiba fungosa. The sequence goes on along the minus strand of UCOJ01000262.1, from coordinate 135,314 downwards.
GTATAATACCAACTGAGCTGAGGTTATATTATAGAAAAGGTATACCGTGTGTTTGTATATACCTATATGCGCCTTGGAATAATTCGCGATGTGGGAACAAAGGAGCGAAGACTGTGGGAATATGGATAATGGTGATGTGGGCGATGAGGAGGAGAGAAAGCCGGATTCGTCTTGGCTTCTGGAATATTGTATTTGTCTCTTATATTGCTAATGGAGGTATATATATCTGCTAATGGATAACCGGACGACGAGCTGAAAATTCTTCGATATACTTTAAAATAATCTTTCTCTCTCTTTTGATTAAAGAATCAGCTCTGTTACATGACAAAACGTCAGAGCATCAGATTCGAAGAAAGACGCGATTAATATTGTACACATATGCATATGTGTCCATCTCATCTTTTCTTTTTCATAAATTGAACGAGTTTCCCGTGGCGCGCGGGCACGCGTTCATTTCTTCGAAATCATTTATAAACCGCTGCAGAGACACACGCGCTGCTCGCATCAGCAGCAACGTCCGCTTGTAACAACTGTCAGGCTGAACTAATGGCTGGTGGACCGAATCTCGGTGCATCGATCGCGCGCGTGCGTGCGTGATCCCTCTTAAAAAAATATATAACATCATCACAGAAGCTGAGGTTTATTAATGACGAGGAGGAACTTTTGCCGTACGTGAAATGAAATCTTTGCTCACTGCTGCAAACAGACTAACTGTAGGTATATTACCTGAACGACGAAACGCAGTTGTGTCTATACAATTTACATAAAAAACTGCGTTACATCATAATACCCTGCAAGACACCGCGACTTCGAAAATCACACCTTCCTCCATCCTCGACGTGTTCGAACCTCTTGTTATATACGCTATATATACGTCTCGCGTGTGTAATAATGGCGAGAGTTCGCAAAGTGCTGTATACCCTCTCCTCTTCTTACTCCGCGGCTCCAACGAGAGGAGAGAAACCTCTCTCGCGCGCGCAAAGAGTTCACGCCTACTTCCTCCGCGAGATGCTGAGAGACTGTTCCCACATTGTCAGATCTCAGGTATACTACATACCGCCGATGATACATGCGACGGCTTGATAAACGGCGTAAAACGCTGCAGTTTCTCCGGCAGGTGCATAGTCACCGCAAAACATCAACGAGAGATCCTGAGAAATTGATTGATTGGTGGGATTGCCTGCTTTCCGGGAGATATATGTATAGGTGGGCTCGTTAACACCTTTAGCGGATTCGATGTGTACACAGTTGTACCATTAGCGAGGCTAAGATATATGCTCGTCAGATTGAGTGAGTGTTTTATCTGGCTGAGTATGTGGACAAGGTGTATGAAAACGGAAATGTGGTATAATACGCTCGTGTTACACATAAAACACAGAAATAATTTTCTGATAAGTAGAAGTTGCTAATTTATTCACCGATGAAGAAAGAGTAACGGGGAAATTGATCGTCAGTTGTCACCGGTTCCATATCTTTGCGCGTTGATACTCGCTGTTATGCGAGTCATGTAAAAACAAACGGTATAACTCCATAATCGCGTCACCTGCGAACACAAATTTCGACGAGAGACAAGCCGTTCGAGCATCACAAAGAAACACAGCTCTCGCTCTCACTCGGGTACAGCAAAACAAAACGCTCCAAGCAATCAAAAACACGGATGAAAACTCCCCGAAAAACAACGAAAAGAAGCAGACGTACAACCGTGTGTATACGATATAAAATGCCCAGAGAGAAAGACGCCGATAGCATCTCGGCTGGAGGTACATCACGACCTGCGCCGCACACACGCGCGGATTTATCACTTTGCGCGCGAGTCCCATCGACGAAATATCACGGAACCAACAGCAGCAGCAGCTCCTCGTTAGAAATCGGACGTACATACGTGTGTACGTACGTACGTACCGCAAGAGAGAGAAAGAGAAAGAGCTTCTCCCCGTCATAATCAGCTCTGGGTCATCGCGGAATTCCGCGCGCGGGAGATCGAGATGACTGTAGTCCTACTCGCTCGCTCGATATGAGAATATTCGCCGAGTGTGCAGGGAGCGAGTCTCGTGTGCTTTATCGATCTCTCTCCCTCTTGCTCTTGCGCTTGGCTTCGAGAAGGAATGCTGTCTGCGAAGCGAGAGCGAGAGAGAGAGATGGTATATAAGGGGTTATATACACGGAGTTTATCGTATAATTGAGGCTATAAACGTCCTTATTAAAGTTGCCGGGCACGCGAGAGCTCGGCTGTGGTATTTGGATTTTTGTCGACTATTTCGAAATGCTGTTCTTCCTTCTTCGGTTATAGTGCGCGGTGATAGATTGGGAGACGCGATTCTTTTCGATATTTTTCAACATTGCAGTCGAGATTTCGCCTTGCTGGTATAACGTTTAAAGTTGGTATAGTTTTGTCAAGTGCGTAAGAAAACAAGTCGAGTATATAGTTTTGAAATTGTGATTATTCAGAGAGTTTAAACTTTAACAGATATTAAATATGCGAAAGATTGGATGGATTGAACTGATGGATCCTTTAGAAGTATCGCCTACTTCGCCAACCCCTTCTGCAAAATCCGAATGATACTGTTTAAGAGCTTAATCTATGGATACAATATACACTAGTATTGAAATAGAAATAACAAATACGTACCAAACATTGAACGATTTCGTGCACTTCTGTATTCTTCGCGAAACATTCCTCGGCGCAGTACAAAATGGGCTCTTCGATGGAACTATACTTGCTTCGATAATCAACGAACGCTTTTGTCATAATCTTGCATGCATTTCGAATCTGATATAGAAATAATAAATTTACACATTCGTGCGAATTGTAAAATATATGTACAATCATTTTTTCCATCATACTTACGTCAATTTTTGGAAGATCCAGCGCAGCGTCGTCTTCGGCACTCACGACGCACAAGGCGATAGCGCAAAGCACGATACAAATTGCTGTTGAGTAACGGAGAAACATGTTTGATAACTATAATTTCAACCACGAGATAAAATTATAACAGTACCGATCATTTCTGGGAACCAGTTTTTATAGTAGAAATTGTTTGCGATTTAATTACAATATATTTCCCATACAGATCAAAATTACAATGAAATTTGACATTGGCAATATCGTTTTACCTGTTTTACTTCCACATCTGTTGATAGTGCGTTTGCATAGCCTCAATACGAAGTATTTAGAGAGAAGAATACTATAAAAGATCAAGATAGTACTGTATCATCCGGTTGATATTGACACAGTTTGACGTTCTAGAATTTGTTGACTTTTTAACAAAGCGTTATCAGCAGACAATGAGACTTCGAATTCCATAAATTCAAGGTTCATCGCATGTCGAGTCTGTATTTGAATTCGCGTTCACGTGGAAATTGCGTAAGTCACGTCCAATTTTGCAGGACATTCTCGCATCTGATGCAATCTAAAATTAAGATTTCTCGAAACGTCCTCGCATTCTTTAAAATGAAGTCTATACCCGAAGAAAAATAATGAAGTCATGAATTCCGTACACTCTGCCAGGCATCGAAAAGCGAACAATCACTCAAGAACGCTACGCGTCTACAGCAGCATCGGCAGCAGCATAATATACACGTCGGTACAAATTTTTCTCGATGCATCGTTCCACTTATCCCCTTAACCTTCTCGACGCGTCCGAAATGTCACGACAACAATGACGCTCGATCGACGATCCTCTCAAGCCTGAGACAGTGACAGGGAAAGAGTCAAATGAGCTCGGAGACTAAACGAGAGCCCATAGTCCTCCCTTTTCACTCTACACACGCAGTGCTGCGCATCTTGCCGATAAGATCGGCTGCTACTCGCTCCCTCCTACCTCTCTTCAAATCCTTGCCTTTGAAACATAATGACAGTCGCTAAGCAGAACGCCGAGTAGAAGGAGAATGAGAGAGAGAGAGATATGGAAAGGATGGGTGTCGCATGATTGAAAGGTTTGTTGCAACCAGATCGGCTATCGATCGGAAGTCTCGCTCGCACTTACCTCTCCATACACACGCCATGAGTCCGTAAAAAAGACGAGCAGAAGCAGCAGCAGCAGCAGCAGCAGCAGTAGTGGAGAAGAAAAGGTGAGCGAGTCCCGCGAGGGTTATTCATCCCCGAGCTCGCGCATATACGTATACGTGCAGCAGTCGAGAGAGATCACGTGGATCGATAATAATGTACGAGGATGCCGAGCTTCGTCGCTGCGCTGTCGATTATCCCACGAGAAGGGAGAGAGAGAGAGCATGGGCTTGTCTTTGCATGAGTATTTATATGGAGAGGACTGCGAGAGATAACGATATTGAGATATTGAGCCTCTCAAAAGTCAGCTCCTTCATCTATTAGTCGAGGGAGATGAAGCTCTCGCAGCTTTTTTCGGATGCATTTATGCGCTCATCGCTGAGGACTGATGCATTGTTGTGGATATATACTGCTGGATCTGAGTGTGGTTTTCAAAGGGCATAGAAATTTGAAGACAAAAGGAAACTTTTGATTATGCGCATGGTATTATGGATGATGAACAGTAAAACGAGTCGTATGTGAATTATAAACATGTACTTCGACTGTGGGTAAACGCGTTAGGAGTTATTAAATAAGGCTCGTGGTATCAGTATTTTACCTGAATCACACAACTTTTCTTTGAAAAAAAAACTCATCATTTAGTTCACGGATGTCTCTATTTACATTTTTACAGAGAACTGGAGTATAAATTATTGAGATTTAAATTTCATTCTTCTGAATGTTCATGTAGGTATAATGGCTAACTAAGCCTATAGAAAAATTTTGCACGTACAGCACGTTTTCTGTCAACGCTTGACTTTTTGCCATCTATTAGAAATAGTTAAACCTACATGAGTAATGCGTTTAAAATGTTTTCTAAAACAATGTCAATATTACTGTGTGTAATGATGGCACTATGACACCATAAATGTATATAAATATTAAACATACCTTACATAAAGTGTATGAGGAAATAGCGTAACGCTTTTTCGCCATAGAATTCTTTAAAATAAGTTACATAATAGCCGTCACATATTATCTTATATACTCCAGCTTCCGAATCAACTCATTAAAATTAGGTGAGTGGATGAGCTGTCAATTCGTGAGGTTATTTTGCGCAACCTAGAGTTTAAATAATGCTTTGAGCTGGTTTCCATGACATCGATGTATTTTATTACAAAATATATACTCTTGTTTACCCCATTCAATAAATAGCACAAAGACGCGTATAAAACATAAACTCATATAATTGCTGACGGCACAAATCAAAATAGATTCACAAAAAACCTTGTTTAAAAAAAAATAACAGCTTCAACAAAAAGTCTTACACTTGTGCCATAAATAACCTATTCTACGACGCATGAATAATCGCGTTCTTCGGCACGCGCCGCAAACAGACCAACAAGAATAAAAAAAAATCCGCGTCGCAGGAGAATTTCCCATACAAAGGAGAGCAGAGCTCAGCGCCATAACTCGGCGACTCTGCGGCAAAGCCGTATGCAGTCGAGACGGAACACCGAAGTTTCCCATATCACGCATGCAAAGCCTGATGTATCGATGTTGCTCTTCTCACAGGCATAACGCCCACCGCCTTCACTGTTTCGCGCGCACACACACATCGAAGTCACCCCTAATGTCCGGATTAGCGGGGACTGGCACGCGTAGGTATAGAGACGACCTCGAGCTACTGGCGCAGAAGCTCGACTCCGAGAGTTAAGCGTCGATTAATTGTTATTTAGCGAGTGAGACGATTTTGATCGATTGAGGATGGACGTGAACGAGAAGTGCGCAAGGGGTGGCGTTCACTCGATGTGTCGTTTCGCAAATCTTTGAATAATAATTTACTAGGTCTAGGGTTATAATATAATGCGACATTCATCTTTGTGATGAATCATTGTTTGATGCTTCGAAGCATACTGTTTTTTTCATCGTCTCTCCCACGATGCTTCTAATAATGCAATGATTATATTTCCAATGTTTTCTTTAAAAAGCTTACAAATTCTAAATAGAAATCGATACTTGAATAAAATTACAAGTCATTTTTTTGTATAATACTGTAAGAAATTTCCCAGAGTATTACATTCAAACAAACATATAAAATCGAAAAAAAAACAAATTCACACAGATCCCCAACGACGCGCGAACAAATCCCCAAAATCCGCAGGCAAAAGTCAAGTCAGCGTACTCGCCTGTCATCGGGAGCTTAACCAAGCAAACTGAGAATCAGACCGGCCCATTCAAACTAAGCTGCATCCAGAGTCAAAACGCCGCGCAATTCAACACACATACACACGCGCGCTCGTATACGTAAGCAAATACTCGATCCGAACCAACGACGAAAGAAATAACAAAAATGGCTTCTCTCTCCACACACACACACGCGCGCACAACCCTAACGTATATATACGCGCGTGCCTCTACGTAATCCGACGAGAAGGAGAGTCGAGGGTGCGACGGGCCACGTGCCGTCGTTCGCTCTCTGTGGGATCGTTTAGCAGCGCACAAGGGCGAATCGAGAAGAAGGAATATAAGGGAGAGAGTCAGTGACGTCGCGCAGAGATTAAGTCCGTTCTCGAGCTCGAGTGCGATAATGCCAACGACAACAAATGCCGCCGAAGCCTATGGGGGGAGGATGAGGGTTGGCGAGACGTTTTGGGCGAACGAGAAGATCCAGGGATATATTATATACTTGCTTTGGTTTTTCGCGAGGACGGAGGGTTGCTCGGATTTTCTGGGCGACGTTTTTCCGATTCGATTTATTTGGAATAGAGTTTTCTACTGTATGGCAAATGCCTACACTTAAAATAAAATACGAAACTTTTTCAAATCAAAGACAATAAACAATAGTCGCGAAATTCCCAACCCACGCAGTTCCCAAAGTATAAAATGACACGAAAGAATCACGAGCGCAACCTTCAATTATTTCCCACCTCGTCCTCCTCTTCTTTGACAAACCGTCTCGCATTACCATCATAGCCGCCGACGCGCAAATCTCGTGTATATACGCAACACACATACAACAAGCTCTCTTTCGAGCGCAAAGACGGCCGACATATTGTTCTCCGACGGATGCTGTCCGACGCGGTGGTGGACCCCCCATGGGAACATTTCACACCGGTAACCACCGACCCTTCGGATCAGGTCCCTCTCTCTCTCTTCCTTTGGTTATATACGCAGCCGAGTCGATTTAGTTAGGGATGGTTTACCCACAGATTTATCGCGGCGCCTTCTATACCCCCCCGAAAAGCCAGCGCTATATCGCCCTATTATACCATTTTTTTCTCTCTCGTCTCACTACGGTGTTAGGTGACGTGTACGAAATTATTATCTACCAGATTTTTTTTTTCGTATAACGCTTCGCCGAGTTTTCATGAGCTAAACGAGTGCGGTATTATGAATTGAAAGTGTGTCTCTCCATGAAATTTTACATTTCCGAGTTTATCAAAGCGTCGCACATGCAATATAATAGAAAGAATAAATTTTTCTCGGCGCAGGTGTTCACCTCGGGCTCATCGCTCACAGGCCGGCGTATATGCAAAATTCGGCAACACCTCTCTCGCGAGTGCCGCACACACTCTGCCTCGCGGACTCGTATACACTATCAATTAAAGCTCCGCGCGAGTCTCGCGCGTCGGGAGAGAGAAGAGGGTGTGTCCTAATATAATACTCCTCGCGCGCGCGCCAAGTTAATATACGGTACCGTGTCTCGATTGTGTCTCGCGCACACGTATATACATATAGCTAACTTTTGTTCCTCTTATTTTTCGTCCGAGCGAACGAACGAGTGGAGAGATGAAGATAGTATATGGCGAGGGGCGGGTATATACAGGTAATATATAAATCGTCGAGCCGCGAGAGACACAATGCGAGTCGGGCCGTTTTATAAGGTGCTAAGCGAATTATTGTTGGGAACAAAGGTGAGCGCAGCTCGTGTGTCGATGTCGGGGATGGGCTTCTTAAGGTGCTGGGGATTCGAGTTAGCGCGGGCTTATCGCATCGAGGAGGTGCGATGAGATGATATTTTCGTGATGGTATATATTGATCGATGAAAAACGATGGACTTTTTATTATACTATTGATCAGGTGTGCTCGATGAAAACGTAAAATCTGTAAGAGTCCACAATGGCAATGCTATATAACCTTATAATCTTTTAAAAGTACCCCTTCCTCCTGTACAACATTCCTCTCTGGTAAAAATCGTAAATTCCGCGAAGCTATACATAACGCATCCGGACGATCATTGCTTCTCTCTTATAACAGTACACCCTCGGCCGTAATATTCACTGGTTCGTTTTTTCTCTGCAGCTACAGCAGCAGCAGCAGCAGTAGTAGGAAGTCTCTGCAGCAGCAGCAGCAGCGCGCAAATATGTAAATGGCCGAGCGCATAAAGAAAGACCTAATCACAGAGGAAGCGGCGGCATAAATCTCGCTTACGTGTCATTCGCGAATCGCAACTCACGTTTTAATAACATCCTAGCGAAACGCGAGAGCGAGAGAGAGAGAGAGACGGTGAGCCAGGCTGTTATTTAGATACACACACGCGCTTGGCCCGAGGCCGTCGCACACTTGCGAGAGAGCTCTTTCTTTTTGCCTTTCTCTCATTCTGTGCTGGCTATGTAAGTATGTGTGTTTGTGAATGTTGCTGTGAGTGTGAGATTTTAATTCTTTTCTACTGTGTAAATTTATGTAGCTTTACGAGTGTGGAGGATTGAAATTCATGTTGATGAGAATCTGGCGCTGTATGCGGACGAAGAGGACTGGTAAAAAAATTTGTGGTATAATTCAGAAGTAATATAATTTTGTGGAAATGTGAAAATGAAAATAAGTGATACGATAATCGTCGCTATTTTCACAACGATGTCATAGAACAAGAGTAAACGTTAATTGTAAATCACAGTTGAACTTGAGGAAACATGTATTTTAGAATCAACAACTTATTTTCACTATACAATGAACTGGCAAATTTGTTTAAAACTAACAAGGCAAGCCCCACAGAAAAGTGCAATAAACTTCCAGCAGATCTCAAAAGTTTGAGGTGTATGAAAAATATTACGATAAAGATTAGATAATTTATTGGATAGTAGTATACTATTATACAAAGAAGAATGTGATAAAAAGCTTAAGAAAGATTCTTTAAGCTTCTATGATTTATTATTATATTATATATTACAGCATTAAGTTTTTTTTTGCCTACGTATACAGCAGAACCCTATTAATAACCTGTATTTTTGTTACTACTTATATAATATGTACGAATAATCTACATAATATTATTCAACCCGGCGAAATAAATAAATTTTAGTCGTTCTATAATCAGGAGTCTGCCTATACAGCTCTACTTTCCCAATACAGAACCATACAACCTAATGAATAAATCACACTCCATTCTCATTTGTTGCAACATCCTATTTTTTCACACAAGTATAAATATCCAGCCCACCGCCTCGTAACAGAATCTCGCGCCACGCGACAGCACAAAAGGCTCGGAAAGAAAAAACTCCTCCGCCGTCCTCTCGCGCAAAGAAAAAGAAAAAAAAAAGAGAATCAGAGCGCGCTTCCGACACTGACGAGCCGTCCGTCAGTTATCCTCGTGCGGGCTCATAACCGATGGCTTTTGGATGACGCCGACCCCCCGTCGCGAAACTCGGCCGCACATCCCCCTAATACGGCACGCGCATGCACACGTATATATAGATATATACATCGAAAGTCACCCTCGAGTGTCGGGATTAGAGATTAAATAACCAGCGAAAGAAGGCGGTGGTGGGACCCCTCGATATATAGAGGAGAGCAGGATATGTATACGTGTGAACGAATCAACAAATCGCCTCACTTGTGATGCTCGGCACCCGCTATTTAAAGACGCCTCATCTCGGCCCCCGTCGATGTGTATCGGATTTGTGGGATGCTGCTGCTGTATACCTATATAGGATGACAGAATATACTCTGTGCAGCTTTTTCTTTTGAATAATCGAATTATTCATAACGCTTATGAAAATATGCTCGGCTGTAGCTTTGTTTGGACAGCATATACTCGTTTTGATATTTGTAATTGATAAATGATTATAATCGGTAAAAAACAATCAACATTTATTTATCAATGAATGGATAAATTTTCTCCGACTTAAAAAGTACCATGCATACACACAGCCTGTCGGTGTGCGAGCACGCGGAGTCAGCCGTAATTAAGTAGTAGCACCAAGTAATCGGAGAATTTAAGAAGTTTGATTGCAGATAAGTGGCTCAGATAGGCACTTTCCCATTTTCCTCATCACAATCTGCGCGCGAAGTGTATAGATATATGCCAAAACTGTCTTGTTGAGCCGCTCAAACTATATATACTGCTGCTGTCTCAGCCAGTGTATTAAATCTACGTATTTGTTATAGCCCAGAATTTTCCAAGATTAAACGATTGACCCATAAGCCACACGATCCAAAACTAAAATCACTGCCAAACACAGCAGCAACAGCAGCAGCAGCAGGAACAGCAGCTCATACAATCGAAATAAGAAAATTCAATATAGAGTCACCTCGCGCCCAGGCCGTTTCGATTACAGTAATTATCGCCGCTCGGCAATACTCGATAATAACACGAATCGAGTCCGCGATAAGCCCCGTAATTTGACAGAAAAGCAGTGGCGGCGGTGCATCCAGTCATCCTGTACCTATACACACCGGCGCAGATACGATCTGTATATAGCTCGCAAAAGTCCGACGGACGCGCGCGCGCGATATAACGGGCCTACCCCCATAAATTACTCATACGCGCGATCGGCGCGGATAAAAGTGAAATAAAATACGCGCAAAAAAAAAACCGGAGCGGGAGGAAAACGGAGCAAGATATATATATATTTTTCCGCGCGTGCGGCTCTCGCGACAGCGGAGATCGCTATCGCTCGCCACTACTCGATATCGCGCCGCAGCGCTTGTCGCGTCTGTATATATATGTAGCTTATATATATAGATGTGTGTGTGTGTGTGCTGTAATTTGCGGTACACAAGCCGAAAATTTAATTGGCTGCCGGAACGCCGCCTCCTTCGCATGTGAGCGAGTTTTATGTGTAATCTCTTCATAATGATCTGTGAGTGCATCTGTTTCCTGTGCGCGCGCTGTAATTGTCGCGCGCTCGATATTTTTATTAATGCGCGGATGACGCTGTTGATGTCTTAGAGCTGTTGAGAGTATGTCTTCTCGAGGCTTCAATTCTTCTGATACGCTGCATATACACAGTTAATTAATCGTCTTGTTAACTTTTCGATCCGTCGATAATAATGTATACATCCAAACACACGCGTATAACGACGTCAATGGCAGTCATTAATTATTCAAAGCAGCGCAGACTCCGGTTAAATTATACGACCATATCAGCGCTAATATAATAACACACACGGCTTTCGCAAATTCCAGGGTATATATTTATACATAAAACAAAGCAGAAGTTAAGAAGACGAGCGCTTTATGCCTCTATTACACGCGCAAAATTCCAATTTATATGTATATATACGCGCAAAACTCCTCTATAGGTACCACGCCTCAAGTCGTAAAAAAAAATTATCGAGCATTACGCGGGCTGTTTGCTCTCTGTGGTATAGGTAGGCCTCTCTCGCTACTCGAAAAATGCAAATAAACGCCCGTGTTTTCGCACATCCAACGGCGCGCATCACCTGCCGCTTCTCTCCGGATTCTAATTTGTTGCGCCGGCCGTTATATGCGCGACGTTTGTTGTTACGTATATATATACAGCGGTGTCTGTGGGTAGGTCAATTAAGACAGTTTCGGGGCACGCGAGAGTCGACGATAGCCATCGACAAGTGGCTTCCGGAGGATAAAAAAAAGCAGAACGGTTCCGTCTATATAATAATTGCAAAATTAAAGGGCAAGCTTTGTGAGGCGAATTTTTTCGGAGGGTGAATTTTCGGATGGTTATAAGCGTACGCGAGTTGTCGAATTACTCGATAATTGTGGTATCTAAATATATATTAGTGTTTTTTATGCATGAGGCTTGTTCAATATGTCTCTTATAAATCGTTGATTTTGTAATAATATTTTTTAGTAACTAAGTTTATTAAATTGAGTAACTTCCCAGCAAACAATATGTTTATATTCGGAATTCTTTTATAATATCCCCACTCGGGGCATATATTCTCAGCGATAGAGAATAAAGGGCTCTTGAGTCAGTCTACTGAGAGTAGTCGTTCAAGACACATCAAACTGTATTAATACCAATTTTCCATTTTATATTTTTTATTTTTCAATCATTGTTTTTTATTTATTTAAATATCCTCTTCACCTAAGTTAATTCAGAGGTGAAGGTGCTAACGAATAGCACAGTTAAACAAGGCTGCTGGCATTATTGTCCCGCGCGACATTTCGGAACGTTCTGAATAATGAACGCAACGAAAAAGTGATTTTATCAACCATTTAAAATCCAAATTTGAAAACCCTAATTTTGATTTGCGTGTACTGTAATACATATTTTACTATAAATAATTTTTGTTTGAACTATATTATACGATCAGCTTCATTATATCAAAAGTTGTCAAAGCACACTTCATCCAAAAACTTTCCCACACGTATTAACGAAATCAATAAAAATGAGCTATCATATACACCGCAAGCGAGAATAATAGATTCGAAACTCTCGAGCTTACAAATCCCATAAGTCGCAGCTAATAAGCCAACACACGAATCCATCGCCAAACCGCCTACTCATAACAGCAAGTCCCCACCTATAATATATCCGAAATCCGCGACTATAATATGCTCAGCTCCCAAAGTCCAGAAGTCACTGTACTACACTTGCGCGCTCCCCTTCATGGGAAATTCTATACTGCTTGACTTGGATTCGATCATGACTCTGGTATGGTACAGCACCATCACGAGGGGATTCGCTGAAATTCCGTAAATCCCCGCGACATAAAACAAACACACCCACCATTCGTAAAAGGCTTAGCGAAACATTCACACGGAGATAGTATAAGGAGGCTATATACTGATGGGGGAGCTGGCTAAGTGTAGTATAGTTGTCTCGATACGCGCATGTAAGAATGGATCATCGCGCTAATTTACGTCAATGTTGCAAGTAAGGCTTTGGATGATGTCTACAGGAATTATTCATAAAGGATGACTAATTTATAAATAATATAAAGACTTGCTTTTTGCTGATGAATAATATGACCTGGCAATAAGGGTGTTTCAGAAATACTGGATATATAGCATAAAAACGATACAACCTTCCCAGAATCAAAATTTCGCCAAGGATCTGCAGCACTGTACAAAGCAAGCGTGCAAACTTCGCCGATAAACCTCCGATCGATCCCCAGAGTATACGATTAGCCGAATAAAAAAGAAAGCAAAGCCATCAGCGTCATCGCACTCCCGCGCATAAAAACTTTATTTGCGCAACAATGGACTGGCAGACCATCAACGACTACGTGCTCGAGAAGCGTCTCGGGAACGGCCAGTCGCACGTTCTTCCCTATACACGTATATAACTATATATGTATACTTGTATAGCCGTTGGAAAGGCCATCGAAGGGTGTTTAATGCGCGCTCGCGCGCGCGCGCACTATTGCCGCGAATTTATTCACGATCAGACGCCGACCTCGTTGTACCTATGTATATATACATATACACATAGCTACATCCAGCAGAAGGAGCCTCTCGAGTGAGAAAAGTATGTATATAAAAGTGCCTCACAATGCTCGCGCCTAAATATGCCTCGTCCCGTCGCTCCCCCTTTTTTCGCGCAGCGTACACGCGCCCCTGAATTGCGCCACAATGAGCCACCACAAGTACTGCTTCCGCATAGACTTATTATTATATTTTTGCGGGTGAGTGTCTACTCGACGGGTCATTGTTGCGTTATATATTACTATGCGAAAATATGTCGTGCGCGAAGTATTAGAAAGAGATTCTTCTGCAGCCATGCGGCTCTGATGGAGTTTTAAACGCTGCGCTGTGGTAATTGAAAAAGCATTTGTATCATAAATATTAATAATATCACCGACGCGCCTTCTTTGCAATTAGCAGCGGGAATGTAATCAGTCGTTCTGTTACACACCGCGCTAGTAGGATATCTGATTATGGGAAAATACGTGCGAGTTTTAATTCGTGCGATTCTAATAATAATGGGATTATCCTGATGTACTCTACAGCAACGAGACCGAGGAATTCTCTTTCCTCTGATACATTAATGTATACGTATATATTGAATAATGTGCGAATCTTGCCTCTCTACTTCCTTATACATTGTAAAACGGATATTATACCAGCATCGCGTCGGGAGTAGGTATAACTAATTTCTCGAAAAAAGAAGAAAGCGCACAATCCTTTACACCGCGCAGAAATTCTCTCACCTCCATAATAAATCAAATATACCGTTCACACTTCAAAGGGCACGAAATCAATGTTTCGTCCCTTACACGTCGTCCAAAAACAGCCGCTCGCTCTGTATATACATATACATAACAAACCGCGCATCATTCTATTAGCATCGGACACACCGCAGCCAAGCGAGACGCACCTACACTCTATTAAATAGCCGACCTATTCCCTCACGCTTGGCTAGACATCGCATCATCGCTCTCTAACAGGAGTTAGATGTGCCCGCGCGCGCGCATAGGTGCTGTATACATGTATATATTCTTTCCCAACCGCATTTTCGCCAAGCGAACGATTCGCTTTCTTATTGTCGCCGACATGGGAAGTGAGCAGGCTTCGTTCGCGCTCCATTAAGTAGATAACTAATACGGCCAGACGCTATTGCTGTGCCCGAACGAGGAGTGTGTGTGTGTGAAGAGGTTCTACAAATTAATGAGAGTGTATAGCTCGATTCGAGAAGATGTGTGTAGGCACGTGCCTGAGGGTGATCGTGGTGATTAGTGAGATTTCCGATTGCGCGAAGATATAGTGGTGTAATGGCTTTTTTTTTAGTTTTATAGTGGATCACGGCCTTGCCGATGCGTGACGATAGCATGACATTGATTTTTAAGATTTAATTTTAATTGTTTTTGTAACAATTCTGTCATTTCATTCGATTCACGACTGAGCTACAACATTTTGCATCGAATCGAATAGTCACGATACAATAGAAAAGGCGCAAGTCACGTTTTAATGCGAAACCCCTAACGACATTAAAACAAGAATTCCCACATATTATAGCCATCAAGCGCTGTTGAAAAATGATTCTAAAGGCTACGCTATAAAACGCGTGCATGAGTTGATGGGTTAATAAATAAGTAACCGAATACGAATAAGTATATATATACGCGTACGTGATGTCGCAGCAGCAGCAGCACGAGACCAACCCCTTCTCGCTTTAAACTTTCGAAAGGGGTGAGGCGGTCAGACGTGTGAAACGCTTGAATGGTGCATTTCATGCCGGCTAACGCTGACATTATGTTTCTTTGTGCGACACGCTTATAGACGCGTCTCGTGCGCTCACTACTCTCTCCTTTGCTCACTTTAACGAGCATCGAATCATTGATTTGCGTGTCATTGATATCGGCGTGAACAGACCGATATGTGGTTTTGAGTTATCTAATATGCGTCGGAGGAAGTTTTTATTCTAAAGAATTTTCACGTAGACTCATCTTCTGATGTCCACAATTATATTACAAAATGATCTGGTAAACATATACAACATCGTTATTTGTTACTTAATGAAAAATCTTATTATATAAACAAAATTTAATCCTAATCCCATATATATAGAATCATCGCCCGGGCGAAAAAAGTCCTCTCAATAAAATCATCACCAGCTCTAAGCTACACCACCCCCGCGCATCAAAAAAAAAGAAGCATTTCACATACGTTACATCTAACACTCGAGTCATAAATCGCAGGCACTTGGCGGCTCGCACGCGCGCGCGTGTCCTGAGAAACAAAACGCCACGTCGGAGTGAAAAGAAGACGAGGCGATTGCGTGCTCGGCATATAAAGTTCCGGCGCGTTGTATATATCCGCGTGGTAGATGCGTATATACATGTACACATAAGGATCCTCTCGTGACAGGAGGCGTGATGCGTGTACCTAGCGCATAGCTCGTCACGCGTTTACGCCCCTTCTTTACCATTTGAATGGACCAATCGAGCGAGTATGACGGAGACACTGACAGTGCGTGCATTGTGCGACGTGCACTCGATACCCATGAGAGAATAAATGCGCTTACATCGAGTATACACGCGGATGGGACTCGTGTATATTGGCACGCACGAGTCTTCGATAAAACTGGTTAGTCGTCAGTTTTCAATTTTGGAGTATGCTTATAGGCAGCTTTGATGATGATGGATATGCAGTGAGTTATTAAAATCTGTTTCACAGGATTTAAAAACTCTCTCGATGACTAATACACCCATTGAGAACTTTCTCGCTGCGCTGGGAAATCTTTGAAAAGCCTGAAAGCACAAGTAACCGTCATAATCATCTCGTCAGAATTTTAAAAATCAATCATCGCCCAACGAGTGCAACAGCAGCCATCTGCTCTGGTTCACGAGCGGTCACTTTCTCACAAAAATTTTTCGAGGAACGACGAAAAAAAAAGAGGCGATCGAACCCTTTCGCGGGCGCATCCATCATCATCGTCGGCACGCGCCGCCGTAATGTCTTTAAATTCTACGGACCGGCCCCTTTTTAAACTCGAATGAGAGAGAGAAAGATTTTACGACATCGATCCCCCTTTTCTAATACATTGTCGAGGCGAGCGCGTGTACTGGTAGGTAGAGTCTTTTGGTCTCTCCACTGCTGCAACCCTTTTAATACTGCTCTTTGGGTATTCACGATTTTATAGAGGTACTCGCGCAAGGGCCTCTGGCGCTCGATTTAGCCTTTGTTTTTTTTAGGTTGTTGTTATTGTTGCTGTAGTGCGTAGTGTAGCCCTTTTGCTGCGTATGTTGTTGGGGCGGTGATTTAATTGACTGAATTATATGGCAATCAAATTCATCGTATTGACGGTTGGTCACAAAGCTCTGCTGTAAACTCCACAATGCCGGACTCAATAATACGTTTCTAAAGTGCTATATTATATTGCGATTGTCTCGAGCAATAAAAAAAATTTTCCTGTAATTAAAAGCAGATTAGTTTCGAGTCTTAAAAAATAAAAATTTCTTTTGTATAACAAGCGCATCCTTATTAAGTATACAGAATTCAAAATAAAATATGAGCCTCATCTTTATTCACAGACAGCCGAAAACTCAGCTGCTAAAAAAAATCGCACAACAAATCAGCAGCGCACATCTCCCGTTCCCTCCTCCCCCTCATATACGCAAGCCGGCCATGCGCGCAATCATAATGGCGATACGCGCTACCTCTCGCGCAACTATACACCCAACTCTTTCTCGCATACACTTACCCAATAAAAAGAAGCAGAAGAAGAAGAAGAAGAAGCACACACTGCAGAGGTAAAAATAAAAAGCAAGAACAGCAGCTTTACGAGGCTCTGCCCCCGCGTGCAAGACGTGCCGCATTATGCACCTCCGGCTCCTCCTAAGCAAAAAGGGGGGCGAGAGAGCGAAACGAGAAGAATAAGAAAAGGCGAGGAGGCAGAAACGAGCGCGAATTTGCATAAGGCTCGGCTTACGCTCGCGAGCGCATTCGGCGTAATAGCGCTTCTGCGAAAAGAGCGCCGGCAGAGAGAAAGAGAGTATATATATAGAAGTAGGAAAAAAGAGAACGAGATGCGAGCAGAACTCTCGCGGCCCCACCTGCGAGCGAGTATAGAGCAGAGCGTTTCGCCCGATATGGCGGGGTATGATAATAAGAGGTAACCGAGAGCCATTGAGGGATCGTCGTAAGTGGAGAGTCAAGCTTTTTTTATTTTTCAGAAAGGAATGTTGTACGCAGTTACTATGATAGTGTATACAATACTTGCGGGTACTTACTTTTAGATGGCACAGGTGCTGGCAGTGATGCGACGCAGGATTTTCCTGAGTGCACTGCGACTGCCACGGAGATCCCTTCGAACCCACTCACGAGCGAATTTTGACCGAAGACCGGAGCACTCGCAGTGCACGTTATAGGAATGCTTCTGTTGATGCTGTTAGTCACATCCGGCGATGATCAGTTCCAACTAAAACATAAGAATAAGAATAAAAATTAATTTTCTTGTTTAAATGTTGGAATATAAAATAAATTATACGTTTTCTTTTTTTTCAGTGCACAATATGAAGGATTTCTTTCATTAGCGGTTCTCGTAGCCACGAGGTGAGCATTAAGACAGACAATGAGCTAATTAGCGCAGTCATGCATTGTTCTCTCGACGTGAACACGATGACACTACACAGAAACCCCCCGTTAGTATCAAGGATCTGGAGTACGAGAGGGCACGAGGTGTAGTGTCGCTGGATTTCGTGATTTCAACTCGTAGATTCAGAAATAGAGTGCAGCCAATGGAGCAATAGGCGAGCCAAGATAAACTTGGTACGTGATAATAAGGTGTGATTACAAGTACCCGATGCAAGACTTCTTGCACAACTTTATCGGATTTTTCAAAATAAACAGTTAAAATATACTCTCACGCCAAAAAGTGCAAACGAAGATTCATCGCAATACAAATAAATACGTTTCAAGCCTGCGAGCAGTAAAGCCAAACAGAAATCGAATAATTTTCAAATGATTTACGACGTCTCCTCAAGAGTTTCGCGAGTAAAATCGAGAACTCGGAGCGAATATGATTTACGATGCATTGATCTCACGTATACGTATATAGGTATATAAAGTATAGAGTGCGCAGCGCGTGATACATTCACATTCGCACAGAGCCATTATATCCGCAGCTACTCCAGATAAATGCAAACATAAAGTCTCTTATTGCCTAATAACAGTATTTCTCCCCATCAGCATGACGATTCCATTTTTCTTCCCGCCGTCGACTCCATTATCTCCGTCAAAGTAAGCCAACGAAAGTGACTGTAAAAGTAAGTAGTACAAGCAAGAACGTAAATAAACCTCGTTTGGGAATCGCGTGAAAAACGTGATGCACTGAGAATCGCTCGCGGCGGCGCTGACGGATTTATTAGCTGCGAATGTCTTAATCCCAGCCTTTCCATACAAGCCCTTTTTCCTCTCCTCCTCTCGCGAAGCCTCCTTGATTCTCAGGTTACTCTCCACGTCTACAGTACAATACAGCACACACACATACACACCTCCTTCCACCAGCTCATTTGATCCTTTGTTTCGCCTCATTTCAATCGGCTTGCCGCGAAAAATCAAGATAACTCCGCGGCTTTTATTCTAATGCAGAGCATGATAAATCGGCTCCGGCTCTGCTCTTATTATTCATGATACCGCGAGAGACTGCCGCTGCTGCTGTCCTTTCTCCCGTGTGCAGTATACACTATATAGTATATATAGCTAGTGCAAGCTGCCGCAGCCGATATCATCGCCAATTTAACGGAAAAAATGTGGCTCCGTGTACGTAACGCGTGCGGTTGCCGCTGAAAGATTTATATGCGCGCGAGCGAGAGGCCATTTCCAAAAGGGTATTAGATGTCTTCGGCTTCGCTACCGATAAAGACGTCTTTTGTTTATTTATGCGCGGGCTGTGCGAGCGACGTGATTTACCGCTCACGCAGTGTATTTGCGGCGTACGGGAGTAATGTCGTCTTGGCATGGCGTGCAGTCTCGAGAGAAGTGAAATGTTATTCGGGTGGTTGTTTTCGAGAGCGGATTATCGCGGCGATTACTGGTTTGAGGAAATTTTTATTTACGCCGGGGTGCGCGAGATTGGCTAACGCCTTGATAGATATAGACCGGACGGGTTAGTCTAGTTAGATACAAGTCGTACGTGTAGAGATCACGGAAGTAGTTCGTACTTTGTAATAGTAATGCACCAAAGTATAATTTTTAATTTCAATTCCAAAGAGAAAAATAAACGAAGAAAGAGCTGACTCCTCAGCACTGCCACCGTCGTCCAGCTCACCCCCATCTTTCAACCACAATCTCTCACCCACAAACCTATCCTTCGCTCCCTCTCTCTCTCCATCCTGGAAATTAGTTTCTCAAACAACGAGCTCTCGCGAATCACCTCGGCAGCTTCGCGGATCCTCCATCTCCTCTCTGCCCTCCCTTCCAGTAGTCGATGTGAGAGATCGGCTGTGTCTCGCGCGCGAATGCCATTATCGCCGCGCGACTAAACCCGCGCGAACCAGGACGAGAGCTAGCGCATGCGGGCGAACTTTAATAATAACTATATACTCGAGTCAGTGCGAGCGAGAGAGAGAAGCTCTGCGCAACACCGGAGATGGAAGCCCGAGGTAATTTCCGGAGCCGCGAGATGAGGGAAGGAGCGAGGCGTTTAGCCCGAGACGAGCTTCTTCGAGGCTGTTCGCCGCGTTATGTGTATCCTGCAGCGGGATTCTGGCTTATCGAGACGAGGGCTTTCGACGGGAGTTCAGACGGAGCTGCATGCCAAGTGCAGGCAAGCTCCGGGAATTATATATTTAGATGGCTGGAGGCTCTGTGTGTTTTGGGGGATTGATTCCCGCCGGGAGTATTGAATTGTGTTTCGGCTTGAGAAGTAACTCGTCGGAAAGCTGATAACCGATGAGTTTCTGCTTATATATATTTATAACATAACGCGAGAGCAACTCACAAATTTGAATAACTTTTTGGAATCGATGCTCAGTAGTGCGACTCCGAGACCGGTAAGACCGACCAGAAATAACCGTATAGGTATATAGCACATCTACAACTCTCCCCACACCATCTGTGGCCGAGAAACCTTCAGAAGCCCTCCATATACTACAGCCATAACCGACGCGCAGCCACACAGAGAGCCATCTCGCTCACGAGAAATAGAAGCAGTAACTCGCGCAGCGTATTAGCGGGGCGATAAATCCGTCCAGCTCCGCAGGAAGAAGCGCAGAAGAAGCGGCAGCATCTCCTCCTCTCGAGCGCACGAGAAAGACAGAGAGTGAGCGCGTGGAAAGTCATTTCCTCTCTCTCGGCGCGCCGGGTAATAAAGCCATCTTGCAGAGCAGCAGCAGCAGCAGCCCGCCCTCGCGCGGAGCGAGAGGAGCTCGGATAGCGATCTATACTGCCGCGGCGTGCACCCTTCGCGTTGCTAGGCGACGCAGCTCAACCCCTTCCTCCTACCTCCTCCTCTTACTCCTCCTTACTCTGGGGGAAGAGAGAGAGAAGGGTGTAGTAGGTATATAGTGTACGCTAGCGCGCGCTTCCTCCCTATACACAGGCCCAGGAGCAGAGATTGCGAGCCGCGTCCCTTATCTCCGAGCAGATATACCCTCCCTCTGCTTTCCTTCTCCCCTCGCCAGACGACTATCACTCGCTCTCTCTCTCTCTCTCTCTGTGTATGCGCTACTGCTATATATACAGCGAGCTGGTCCTTGCCCGGGATTGACACAGAACTGCGCGCAGCCCGTCCTTTGTGTCTGCTCTGCGCGACGTAGTAAAGTTACAACGCGACGCGCGCAAAAATAGACTCGCGTCTTTTAAAGCTCTAGGCCAACCCGGAAAATCCCGGCGCCTATATGCGTACGCTAGCATTGTTCTATCTCGGCACGAGAAGGGAGAGCGAGAGAGAGAGAGAGAGAGAGAGAGAGAGAGAGAGAGAGAGAGAGAGAGAGTAGGAGGAAGGGAAACCAGAGCGAGCGAACTGATAAGGGTTTGATGTATGGGCCAGTGACGTCACTGGTCGAGGGTGTAAGCTCTCGCCCCCGCTTTTCCAGTCTCTCTCTCACTCGCGCGCGCGTTTGTTTTTCTCGCTGCGCAAGGAGAGAAAGAGAGAGAAGGAGAGAGATTACAGAAATCGATATGGGATTACGAACAAAGGAGAGCGAGGAGGATGGCGCGGGCGCCTGCGCGCGAGCTGAAGATTTTCAGACTAGACGAGTGTCGTCGTTTTGAGAAGGTAGAGATGGTAATTTATAAGGATCACCGGGGTGTATGGCGTGCACACCAAGTAACTGATTGTTGCTATTTATACCGGAATTTCTCTGGCGTCGAGTACGTTGGAAAATCAATTTAGTCGCGGTTTTGCGAGATTTCTTGAGCTTCATTTTGCACAGAGATCGAGAATGATTTTATAGCTCTTCGATCAACTAGCATAGCTTTCAAACATTGCGATAAAGTCGTTATAACAAAAAAGAAAAATCTAAAATACAGACGATATATCTCCTGAGACTCGAAAATAAATTCTATATAACGTCAATCAATTGTAATTCCGAGCTCCCCAGTGCCTGTGCACAGCCGGTTTCCTCGCGAAAATAGATATATAGATTGCATGCCGTCGCTTTAGGAGCGGGGCACAGAGGGGAAAAGCAAGAAGCGAGAGAGGGATAGTGATTTAGTAAGATGAAAAGCTACTCCCCTGCGTCGGGGTATCGTTATCTAACACGGACAGAGATTGCCTGCCCGACGCCGTTTCGCGCAGTAGCGGCAGCAGGAACCCCAGCGCAACTCGAGGCACCAAGTCATCCGAAAGATCTTTCGACACTTTGCCCTTGCTTCAGTGTATTATACGTACACTTCTATTTTTACGGATTATATTCTTTCGTAGACGTAAACAGCAAATAATAGCTTTCTGAAAGATCGTTTTTTTCTTTTTCATCAAGATCGATACCCCCCAATAAAAATAATAAATGCTAAACGTTATCAAAAAAATTATAAGTAAAATTCTGCAGGTGAACCTCACCATCTCGTTATAAAAGAGTCGAACCGAAATAGCCGGCCGGTCCTCCGGTGCACCGGCGGCAGCTGATGGATCGCCTTATAAGCATTACACGCGTACCGACACGCTGCTGCCGCGGGATAATCCGCCTCTAAAATCGCCAACTGCACACACGCGCGACGCGTTATCTGATTTCCTGCAGCCCGCTGCTGCACGCCGAATCGTCACGGGTCCTCTCGGTCGAGTGTGGGTGTTGTTGGCTTGTTCGTGTGTTCGGAACCTCGTTATTTATGCGACAGTCGGTGCATTACCTCTGAAATCAAGAAAATTGTGTATGAACATTTGTCGCCACTAGAACCACAAATTGCTTTTTAATTACAATGTACTTTTAAGCTGCGAGATTGCAGAGAGAAAAAAGCACGTTGTGAAGCAAAGTTAAAAGATGAAAGGAATCCAGAAACTTCTAGTCTAAAGATTTGCAGGAAAAACCGTCCCGAGAGATGAGCGAGCAAAAAAAATGCAAGAAAAAGGGGCGAAAAAGAATCTCTCTTTTTCTCTCTCTCCTCTCCACTCCATACATTATAAACCCTAAGACCAAGAAAGCGAGTAGAGAAGCGCCGAGAAGAAGGCTTTAAAGAAAAAGGAGTGGACACGCGCTCCCTCTTCTGCGCAGTTCCACGAAGGGTCGCCTTCTCTCTCACTAAGAGAAAGAAGACTACCTTTGCGCAGGGGTGGCTATATACACACTCTGGGACTCGCGACTTTTAAAAGAAGAAAGAGAGAAGCAAAAAGTTCGCTGCCGCGGGCACGTCATTCTTCCCTCCTGGAGGAATTAAATTTTTATGTCTCTCGCTGAGAGTTTGAGCGATAGCGGCTCTCTACCTACCCACTCGCTCTCGAATAAATTAGAGCGAACGGAGCGAGAAGGAGAATAAGAGAAAAGTCGCTCGAAGTACTTGATTGGCTTGTCCTCCAGCGCAATCTTCCCGAGCTTTACTGTCGGGCTTACACGTGCATTATACCCTCGCGTACTGCACTTTATCGGACCGTATAGCTGCGCGAGGCCAAGGAAGAAAAAAGGGGAAAGAATCGCGGGAGATCGCGCGGTCTGATACACCGTTAAAAGGAGAGCAGCAGCAGCAGCAGCAGCAGAGAAAGAGAGAAATCCGAAGGATCCGCCATCAAAACGCGCTGCCGATCGTAAAACGCCGTCCGTCGCCGCGCGTCCTATATAAGCCGGCCTTTTGAGGAGGAGGCGGGATCGAGAGGAAGAAGCGAGCGAGCGCACGGCACTGGATAGAGAAAAGTCGTAAACCTCGTAATCCCTCGTAAAAACGCGTCTTATCCACGAGCGAGCTCGAGCCTATTTCCCGTAAAACGCCGCGCGTTTATGTCGTCCGAGGCGCTCCGAGCTTTAGGACTCTCTCGTTCTATATACGTGTGCGTCTCGAGATATCTCGCGAGAGCTTTCGTGTACTTGGAGACAAATCGTATTTGAGAAGGGAGATGGACATAAAAAACGGTGGGAGCCTAGACTGCCGAGTGTTATGTTGCCCTGGCTCGATTGTTACTGTTCGAGACGTTTCCGTCTTACCTATCCCGGGAAAATCTACTTGAAAGTATTGAGCTGTACTGCCGCCTATTTCGTCAGTGAGAGGCGGAGAAAAACAATGACGTCGTGACCGTAATTCAGGCCGATCTCCTTCTTTCGGGTCACCGGATCAGCAGAGGCACACGAAACCCTGTACAGCAAGAGGAGAGAAGAAAATTACAGGCAGGGCGAATATCAAGGATAAAGTGGAGCTCGAGCATCAGATACATCGACCCCGCTCTCGTCTTCTTGTGCACACATGAAGATTCTACGCTGAAAGAGACGACGACACGTACGCACACCCTCTACCCCGAGAGAGTTTACCCAGCAGGCGTATGTATGAAGACGCTTCTGCTCGAGGGGGTCTCGGAAATGCGAAAACGCGCGTGCGTGCATATCTGATTGGATCTTCTTCCTCAGAGCGAGAATAGAGAAGGGATGTGTGTGCGTACTCTTAAGGGAAGCTCTATACGTGCGTAATAAGACGAGTAAGGCAAGCTCCGAGATTCGCTTCGGTTGCGGTTTTACATTCGCGTCTGCTTTGAGATGGTTCTTCCTGCTTGTGAAGGTTGATATGTACGTCTTGCTAACAAGTTGAATTAGATTTATTCTCAGAAGAGATAGCGAAAATTCTTGTATAGGAAGCTAGTTGCAGAAAAATTTTGCAAGTAATACAAGGTAACGATGTTGCGTGTTTGCTCAAACTTCAATCTCTACTGCAAACAGAGAAGATCCGAGTAAGATTGATGCAAATCAGAAAATGGATTGAGTTTTAAAAAGCGCGTTTATCAGCGTTAAAGAGCGTGCGCTCAAACAAGAACATCAATCAAACTTCTAATCCCTCGCTCTGATAATGCCCATTCAAGTCAGCTCGTTTGAATACGCTCGATTCTGCGTATCGAGAATCATTATGCAAATGACTTTTTAAACATCCCACTATACATCAGCGTAAAAAATAAATCCTCACTTTCACGAACAATCGCAGCGCGCAGTATCGATATCCCCCCATAACAATCTTCTCTCCGCACTATCTAACTCAGCGCACAGGTGTGCAGAACTGCGCGGTGGCATTTATACACCTATATACGTACCTTTCCACACACTGAGCCGAAGACTCGACCCTTATCGCGGCCGATCGTTCGAGAGTTGCGCGCATCACGAGAGCGAGACCTTCTGCGGGCGCACGAAGAAGCAGCAGCGGCAGCAGCAGCCGCGCCCGGACGGGAGAAGATGAAGGCTGCTTTGTGTTAAGAAGGATATCGCTTAGCAGAAATCACTGCTGGTTGGGTGGCGCGCGTTATACGGTCGCGACTCGGCTACGGGCTCCTGCGCGCTACCGGGAACTTGCCGACTTCATTAAAATGTAGACCCCATCAACAGGACTCATTGTTTCTCGTTTTGGGTTTGAGCTTCGTTTCTTTTCTCGGCTGTGGCGTGCTGAGAGA
Organism: Cecidostiba fungosa; assembly: GCA_900474305.1. Classification (NCBI taxonomy): domain Eukaryota; kingdom Metazoa; phylum Arthropoda; class Insecta; order Hymenoptera; family Pteromalidae; genus Cecidostiba; species Cecidostiba fungosa. The sequence continues at coordinate 109,664 of UCOJ01000262.1, read as the reverse complement.
ATAGAAGAAAATAATTGCATTATTCCTTGTGCATTCGTTCTTTGAAAGTATTTTTAAGATTATTAAGTGTGAAACATCTTTTTTACTAACTAGAACGCGAACAACAGGTCGCGTCGGTCAATGACACGGGAGTATATAATACAATAAGAATGCTCCTTTCCTCGACTCGCAAAAATACAAAATAAGCGTTGAACGACGCTCGCGCATAAATCACGAGAATTGAGCGAAAGCTAGAGTCGACCGCAACGAGAAGAAGGAGAAGGACCACTCACGTCGTACGAGGAAGCTTCTCTGCATGCACGCGGTCGGCTTCGGCGCTTTTTGCTCGAGCGTGTAATTGAGCCTGTCTCGTGCGCTTTGCGCTCCGCGTTAAATGACTTACGAGGCGCCGCCAATGTACGAAGACTGGCCACTCTAGAATCGTCGGTGTTTGTTTAATACAACAGAAATTACTGATTTATGTAATATAACATTACCAAAAAAAAACTTTGAAAATTCAAACCAACCTTACACGGACTATAATAAATATATATGTATAATAACACAAGAAAGAGTTAAGAGAATAACAATAGGTACATCAAAGAAAAGAACTCACCATTGTGTCGATCGATCCGTCTTTCAGCCTCTTATTTTTATCCCCGCTCGTAACGCCAGGCGTTTTACGGACGATCTGGACCCCACACACTCGTCTTGAACTCCCATAAATTTCCGAACGCGGAAAAGAGACCACACGTCCTACGATCCCGCATATTCCGTGAAGACGTAGCTCTACGCGCTAAGTGCACGCGAACAAGCACAGCTCTTCATCGCGCCGTCAACAAAGCGTGCAGTAGGCATCAGGAAACGCTTCTTTTCTTATTCTTCTTTTGTCGGCTCATCGTTGTTGTCCACTTTTTGAAGAAGATCACGGCACACGGCTGCAGTTGATGATTTACGAGGTTATCGTGCTGGAAAAATTACGAGACGTTTATTACGATTTTAAAGGAGTGCAATGTAAGTATAGTATTTCGGAGCAGATGCGCATTATTTGAGTGTCTTTTACCAACGGGTGAGTACAATTTATTAGTTACCTTGTAATAAAGTCAAAAACTGAACGAGTAGAAACTATTAAAGAAAAAGAGAAAGGATGAAATTTTTTTCAAATTTAAATTGAATTTCAGGACTCGACTATTCACGAGCTAACGTTCCAATATTGTTTCCGACTGGATGCACTCACGCATTCCCCGTCTAGCGCGATACGCAGCTTATATCCGCTCATGCATCATAATCTCGCGCGGAGCAGTACTAAACTAGCCGCATCAGGCTCTCCTTAATGACGTCCCTCCTGCGTAAATTGTTTATGCAAAAGAGAAAAGAGCCTCCGCGCGCGTTTATTCATACGCTGCTTCAAGACAGCCGCGAGAGAAAACGGAGCAGAGCAGCTTGAATAAATTTTCTGGCCGAAAACACCCTGACGCATGATTCCGGACTGCAGCGCGCTCTCTCTCTCTCCTCTCTCTCGTAATTTGGAATTTTGATACAGCACACGCAGTCTGACAGACAAGGCGGCGGCCTGTTTAATAATTTATGAGCGCGTACAGTCACTCCTCTCTTTATATATATAAATACAGCACGCGCGTAGAGAGGCAAAGTAGCCGCTGGGACGGCAGCGAAGAGGAGACGGCGAGGAAGAGAAGAGCATATCGGACGTGAGAAAAAATAAGTCTGGCGCTGGATGCAATTAGCGCAGCGGCTGCAGACTATATACGCACGAAGAAGTGCAGCGAATGCATCGAGAGGGAGACGTTAATCTGATTATGCGCGTGTGCGTGAATACACGTATACGTATGTATGTACACACATGCACGAGAGTATAGTCGAGGGAAAAATATTCGCTGCTCTGCTCCTACTTTCTTTGCGCGTAATACAGGCCTTCCGTGATTATTGCCATAGCGGCTAGACGTCTCGTATTATATTATACCTTTCGCCCACGCCTTTTTAACTTTATGTATACGTTGAATTACTTCCAGGTGTAGTCTGGGGCAACGTAAGAGTCTGGCTGCGATCTTTCCAATTATCTATTCGCTCTGGAGATTTCCTCGTTCAAACTCTACTGCGGCGCCGGAGTGGAGCGCTATCAATTATGGATTGCGAAAGGTTTTCTCTCGTGAATTAGCGCAAGATAGCTCCCTTGGATTATTGTTGTTGCTGCTTTCAAGTCGGCGGGTCGTTTGTCAGCTTTGTTTTCTCCTGATTACTTATGCAGCAAGTTCGTTTACTGCAGAGACAATAAAGTACGACGGATGAAAAATGGCACTACTATACCGTTTACTTTATAGTACATTGTTAGTTTTTATCAGAAACTAATATTTTTAGTAGAAAATAAGATTGTTTCCTTTCACTTTTGCTATAAGTTGTTACGTATTTTTCTCATGAAAAACTTTAAATATTTCCATGCATAATAAATAAATTATTTTAATTTTGACAACGATAGCCCATCTAGTGGAGGCTCCATTAAGTTCTTCATGCTCAAAGTTATCGACCGATTGGTGGCCGAGTAGTACATCAACCGAGCATCTATACCCCAAGTCTCCTGTTTTACCGATTTGACTGACATGCGGGCAAAGCGGCGCACGTGTGCATCGCTAACACAAACATAACCTCTCAAAAACGTCTCAAATGTGCGTTGACAAGAGTAAAACAACACAACTTTTCGAACATTTTGACATTACATAGTGTTGTTTTTTGCATAGTTTAAACGAAAAAATGTTGCGAAGACAAGCACGTCTAAGGAGAGAATACCTCTACAGAAAGAATATACAGGATAAGCAGAAAACTATCCAGGAAAAGAAGGATAAAATCAAGAGGAGTCTTGAAGAAAACATACCTATTCATCCAGATCTGAGAAAAGATGCCTTGCACCTGCAACGTAAAGCAGAATGGGAAGATGCTGGCCCAGAGCTTGCAGTTGCACAGGGAACAGAAATGGGCGGTGCATGTGGAACTAACGAAGATGATGAATACAGATGGGCTGGGGTAGAAGACCCGAAGATCGTCATCACAACCTCTAGAGATCCTAGTTCAAGGCTGAAAATGTTTGTTAAAGAGTTACGTCTTATATTTCCCAACTCACAGAGAATGAATCGTGGTAACTACGAAATGAAGCAACTTATACATGCCTGCAGAGCCAATGACGTTACAGACTTCATCATCGTCCATGAGCACAGAGGAGTACCAGACTCTCTTGTAATTTGTCATCTTCCGTATGGACCCACAGCTTATTTTACCATGTCAGACGTTATTATGAGGCATGACATTCCTGACATTGGTACAATGTCCGAGCAGTATCCTCATCTGGTCTTTCACAATTTCAAAACCAAGCTAGGTTTGCGTGCAATGAGCATTTTGAAGTATTTGTTCCCTGTACCTAAGGAAGACAGTAAGAGAGTCATTACATTTGCTAATCACGATGATTATATTTCATTCCGACACCACACATACAAGAAAGTCAATGGACGTGACATTGAACTCTCGGAAGTTGGACCAAGGTTTCAATTAAAATTGTACGAGATAAAACTGGGAACGCTAGATGCAGCAGCTGCTGCGGATACAGAATGGGCTCTTAGACCTTACATGAACACCAGTCATAAGAGAAGGTTTTTTTCTGATGACGATGGATGGCAACAAGAAGATGATATAGAATAATTGTACTTGTAAATACGTTTATTGAATAAATTTATAATTTTAATACAAATTATCAACATGTCTTTCCTCGAAAATCTTACTCACCAAAATATTTATACTATTCTCGATATTGAACTCTGATACTTCAGAACTATAACTCGGATAGTACGGGACTCGAATAGTACGGGAAATCCGAGATAAATTATTTTTTTTACTATATATACAAACAATTTTGCAAAAAACGAATCTGCCCATAAACTTAGTATATGTTTCGCAGTTACTTAATAATTAACTATAAATTACAAGAAGAAAACATGATAAAAACCTCTGGTCGTAGTCTTTGTGATTCTTTACGGCGAACGACTTTTTCCACTCCAGATCCCCTAACCGCCAATTCCTTTGCCTTCTCAACGTTATCCCTCTTGTATCCAAGACATCGATGTATAATCCACTTCTAATCATCTTCATCTTCCGATAAAACACTAACATAAACAATACTCCCGACCGAAACAGCAATAATTTTCTCGGAAATGTCAACTGAACACCAAAATCGAAAGAGCTATCCGACCGGAAGTTAGTCATCTTGGCGTCGGACAAAGAACTAAAAATCAGATTTCCTTTGCTAGACATAAACCTCGTATTTTCATGAAAATTTTGTAAAAATTAAACAATCACGTATATTTTAATGACAAACAGCGATATTTCAAGGCTCAATAAACGTTATTGCGATTTTCCGAGAAAGCTGCTCAATTGTCTACCGTGGCATCACAAACCGGAAGTGCAGCCCCGGTATTTCGCGCGGATGGTAAATCAAATGTTTTGCACAAAAGTTTATTGTCAAAAGCGTTAATTTCGAACAAAAAATGCACAAAAACACCGAAAATTCATCAAACACTTTAATTTTATTAGCGTAACCAATGCAAAATTGTCCAGAATCGCACAGATCTAATGCAGCAGAAGTGTCTAATAGTGCCAAAATCGATGCACTTGCGTTTAGCGATGCAATAATCGTCAAAATAGTGCATCCGAACAATCTTACAGTTTGGAAACAAAATCTTTTGCTCTGTATTCTTTACAGACTCCGAAAAATTTCGGAGCAAATTAAAAAGCGATTTTCGGCTGAAATGTAAGCTTACTTATATAGGAGGGGGCGCCTCGAGCCCAAGCGTTTCGTAAAAAGTCACTAAACGAGGCGAGCACGTCGCAACCAGTGCTTCGCCGGAAGATTGTTGTTAGTTGTAAAAGCCAATGATTTGTAAATAAAAGCCACTCACGCTATAATGGATTACTTCGCGACGCCGAAGAGCCAGAAGACCGACGGTGAGGATATTTGCTTGTTGGCTTATCGAATAATTTATGTAGCTAGGTTATGTTTTGAAAATTTGCACTTGTTATGCAGTAAGAATTGTTTTTGTTTACACGATTTATTTTGGATTTTATAGTTGTTCGTTGTTAAATTTTGATGTTCACGCTTTTACTATTTTTTAATCAAGATCCAATTAATTGCTGTCGTTACAATGTAAATGTATGCAATGTAGTTGTAACTAGAGTAGAGCATTACACCTTTGGACATGCATTTTGAAAAAGTTGTCAAATTTAAAATTGGCAGAGTTAAGTTGAGAAATTTCATTCAATTTACATTAGAGCACTTTTGGTCGGATCAATATTCGATTAGTGAGTGAATAAGTGCATGTCAAACCATAATTAGCTTGGAATTGCAAAGTAGATTGGACCTTACTCCTTTTTTGGCAAGATGCAGTCTTTTGAATATTGCAGATCTAGAGGTCACTGGGCTTTCACGAAGTGGCAGAGTACGGAAGAAATCCTCAAAGCTGGTTGACTTTGAATCCCCAGATGATTTCACAGAGCACAAATTAAAGAGGCAAAAGGCACTACAACAGGCTCATGCCCAGCAGCTTCTGGAAAAGTATGAACGGCAACTTCAGGAAAAGTCTCAAAATGCCAATTCTGTACAGCAGAGGAATTCCTCACCACAGACAAACTCAGTGCATCATACCCATTCCATTCATCCAACAAATTTAGTGGATCAGACAAATGCCTTTCATCAGAGAAAAAAGCCTGTGCCACCTGTGGTTCATTTCAAACAAGAGATTAAAGAAGAATCTCAAGAGTCAGAAAGTGAAGAGGACTCGTCAGATTCAGATTCTGAAAGTGCCAATGGACTTGACAATGATGATAACTCCAGTTCAGAATCATCCAGTGAAGATGAGGTTGACCCCCTGATGTTGGATGGAACTGAGAAAGAAATTGAACCTACTGGATTCACAAAATTAGAGCCACCTGAGCAAACAGATATGCCATCTCAAGCAGCTAAAAGTAGCTTATATATGCTAGAAAAGTATAAAAAGAAGTTGGTAATAAAAGATGGCAAAGTCATTAATAAAACTACAAAGACACAACGGAAAGACAAAGGGGTAAATACAATTTTGAATTACATATTGAAATTATTATTTTAACTAAAATTTAAATAAAAATTTTTCTTTTCAGAAAACTAGATTTACAGCTTACATGTTATGGGCCAAAGAAGCAAGACTACAAGTAGTAGATCATCATCCCAATTTAGGTTGGTTGATCAATAATTTTTACTACTTATTAATAGGCAGGTATCATAAACTATGGTTTTTTTCATAGATTTTGCACAAATATCAAAACGGTTAGGTGAAATGTGGGCTTTAGTACCAAATCAGGAAAAATACAATTGGAGAAAACGTGCGAAGCGTCTAGCGCTGAATCCTTCAATATTACCGAAAGATAATAAAATGCCGCCACCCTCACGGAAATTTATTAACAAAATGGGTAAATTAAATTAATTTTTAAACTATACAATTTAAAGGTTTTTGATGTTAGTCATGACTTGTACATTTTCTTGAACAGGTAGTAGAGATACTTCACCCAAAAAGACCATACAACTTGGAACTCCAATTATTGGAAATAAATTACCTGTATCACCTCCTTCGAACAAGGTAGGGAAAGATTTGTATAATGAATCCTTCACTGGAGCGGGAATGTATAAAGTTACCGGAACACAGCCAATCGACGTTGCTGCTCATTTAACATTACTTGGCGAAAGCCTAACTATCATAGGAAAAAGACTTAAAGAGCATGAAGGCCAGATAACAGTTTCCGGTAGTCTACCCTTACTCTTAGATTCTTTGCTTTGTGCTCTTGGCCCATTACTCTGTCTCACACAACAAATACCTGAAATGAATGGAGCCAATCCAGAGAACCTATCTTCCATTCTCGAGAATGTAGCGTACATTATGCCAGGTCTGTAAATTACAGAAGTAGTATATACGCATATAATTATAAATAAGAGTAAGATTTTTATTTTGTATTCCTTTATTTAATGATCTTTTTATAAAAACAACTCGGAGGATGAACTTTTGTTTTTTTACTTGAGATGAATTGATGAATTAATTGACGATATTGTAAGATAAATTGAGAACAATAAAAAAATTCCTATTCTAAGTACAATTCTTAGGAATAATATTTACAAACTATACTCAGATCGTAATTTTTTTTCCTTAATACGTTTTAGATGTGGCAATGTAAAGCGCAGTTAGAATTTATCAATAAATTACTATGTACATTTAATTACAATTTACTGCTGCTGAGGTAAAATCGGTGGACACGTACAGAAGAGGTTTTTGTCGCCGTAGATGTCGTCTATTCTGCCGACGGTTGGCCACATCTTCGTGCTTCCCTTTACGAAAGGCTAAAATAATATTTCTTAAATTACTGTTCAGTTCTATTAAATAATTAAATTTAATCACAAAAAATGCATACCGCTGGGAAAGCCGCAACTTCTCTGGAATAAGGCCTGTCCCATTTGTCGCTAATGACCTGTTCCTGCGTGTGCGGCGCCATCTTCAGAGGATTAATACTGGAATCTGACTTTCCTTCTTCTATATCCTTGATTTCCTGTCTTATAGCTGCAACGAAATTAAAAATTTTAAATGTTCGTTCTCCCATCGCTATCAATCGCGAACAATCTTCAACTTACAAATAAGAGCATCACAGAACCGATCAAGTTCGACCTTATCCTCGGACTCGGTCGGCTCGATCATGAGAGTACCAGCGACGGGCCAGCTCATGGTGGGTGAGTGGAAACCGTAGTCCATGAGTCTCTTGGCTATGTCGACGGCTTCGATGTTGGCGGTCTTCTTGAAGTCGCGGAGATCGATGATGAACTCGTGCGCCACCAAGCCTGTCGTACCCTTGTAGAGGGTCTTGTAGTGATTCTCCAGACGCTTGCTCATGTAATTAGCATTGAGAATCGCGACCTGGGTTGCTTTGCGAAGTCCTCGGGGACCCATCATCTTGATGTAGGCCCAGGAGATGGGGAGAATTGCTGAGGAGCCGTAAGGAGCTGCCGATACGGCTCCCAGTCCTTGATTGACCTGTTGAAATAAGTAAATATTTTACTTTGTTCCAGAACTATATGCCTTAGTAATACAAGTATAAGATGATTGCTGTTATACATTACCTTGATTTCACCAGTGGTCGGATCGATAACTGGATGGCTGGGCAGGAACGGCGCCAGATGTTTCTTGACACCGATGGGGCCCATACCGGGGCCACCACCTCCGTGAGGTATGCAGAATGTCTTGTGGAGGTTGAGGTGAGAAACGTCACTGCCATAGTCTCCAGGCCTGCAGAGACCAACCTGGGCGTTCATGTTCGCACCGTCCAGATAGACTTGACCACCGACTTGATGCACGAGTTCGCACACGTCGCCGATCGTCTCTTCGAAGACACCGTTTGTTGAGGGATAGGTGATCATCAAGCATGAGAGGTTGTGCTGAAATTTATTAATAGCATAACGTTATTATATTGCTGCTTATTCTGTCTTTAACGGTTTTTCTTTTCAGTTACACAATTCTCCGAAAAAAATTTTTTTACGTACAGATTTCAAGGTGGATTATTGTATGCAATCAAATCTGTTGCATAAGGCACGAAAAACAGTAACGTTCGAGGACAATGGACTTCATAATCGGTTCATAATTTCGTAAAAAAATGTTTCTTTTCACACGTTACGTCTCGATACATCAAACAGTTATAAATAGTGCATACCTTGAACTTATCAGTCATAGCCTTGAGATGCTCGATATCAACCGATCCGTCCTTTCTCACGTTGATCGGTTCAACTTTCATACCGGCCATCTGTGCGGATGCAGGATTCGTACCATGAGCCGAAATGGGAATCAGACATACTTGTCTGTCCTTGTTACCCTGGGACTCGTGGTAGCATTGAATAGCTCGAAGTCCGGCGTATTCGCCTTGAGCTCCGCTGTTAGGTTGGAAACTGATGCTGTCGTAGCCGGTGATTTCGCATAGATCGCGTTCTAGCTCCAGAAACATCTGCTGGTAGCCCTTAGACTGTTCCAGTGGGACGAACGGATGAATGTCTGTGAAGCCTTTGAAACTGCAGGGCATCATCTCTGTCGTCGAGTTGAGTTTCATGGTGCAGGAGCCCTGAATTAATCAATCATTATTATCACTGCCTTTCTTATTTCTCGTCGATTAATATTCAATTTGAGCTTACCAGAGGAATCATACTGTGTACCAGCGAAATGTCCTTGTTCTCCAAAGACTTCATGTACCTCACAATCCTCGTTTCGGAGTGGAACGAATTGAACACAGGATGTTCCAAGTATGGGGAAGTACGATGGAACGGTGAAGCGCTCAGGTCCTTACCTTCGATCAAGCCGTTATCCAAGACCTTTTCGATCGTCGTGTTGGTGGAGAATACCTTGAAAAGGTCGTTCACGTCCTCGGGCTTCGTAGTCTCATCAAGAGACAGGCCTACAGTGCCATCCTGATTGTACCTGTCCAACAATCATCGCAAGTATTTAACTAACACTCCACGCCTATCAAATATGTTTATCTTCGTATAAATCACTAATTTTATAATTACCTCAAGTTAATCTTGGCAGCCTCAGCATTCTTCCTAACGATCTCCACAGGCACCTTGGGCTTCACCGTCACCGTATCAAAGTACCACTCGTTTCCAACTTGATGACCATCAGCCTTCAGTCCCTCGGCCAAACCCACCGTCAACCTATGCACTCTCAAGGCAATATCCTTGATACCCTGCGGTCCGTGATACACCGCGTACATGGCCGACATGTTCGCCAGTAGCGCCTGAGCCGTGCAGATGTTGCTCGTGGCTTTGTCCCTTCTGATGTGCTGTTCTCTCGTCTGAAGAGCCAGACGGTAGGCCTCGCGGTCATCGGCATCGCGGGTGACACCGATCATGCGGCCGGGCATCAGACGCACGAGCTTCTGACGACAGGCGAAGAAACCGGCGTGAGGTCCACCGTAGCCTAGAGGGACACCAAAACGCTGACTCGTGCCTATGCAGATGTCCACGTCGAACTCGCCTGGAGGTTTTGTTATGGCGAGGGAAAGTAGGTCCGAGGCTGCTACCACTAGAGTCTGCAAGGTGAAAATTTTACGTGTTCAATATATATTTTAATCGAAGTTTATGGTAACTATAAAAAAATTATAACTAATTATACACTGTTTCATCTTTGAAAGAAATTGATTATCGTGAGAAAAGACAGTTGCGATACTGCCACCCCGAATCAACTCTTCGCTATTTCAACAACTTCAGCTCCGATTACGCCAAGTAAATAAACGATTAAGCTCTGCCAATGACCGAAACGACGTTAACAGTCTCTTTTCCTTCTCGTCTCTTCAATTATCGCACGAAATTCTATATCGAACCCTCTAAAAGAAACCACGTCGATTTCAAAACCCCGATAAGCTATTAAGACTATAATAACCCACAGTACTAGACCAAGGTCGTACGCTCCAATAAAAAAAACTTTATCTCGCCAAGATACTTACGCCATCGACATGTGCCTTCTTGACGACGCTCGAGAAGTCCTGGATCGTGCCCGTGGTATCCGGATACTGTATCAGTACCCCAGCGATGTCCTTTCCACTGGTGTCGACCTTGAAGATATCACCGATTTCGAGCTTGAGCCCGAGAGAAGTTGCTCTGGTCGCGATGACACTGACGGTCTGCGGATGCACCTTGTCCGAAACGAAGATACGCTTGCGCTTGTTGTAGCGGTGAGCTAGACCCAAAGCTTCTGCAGCTGCGGTACCTTCATCGAGGAGCGAGGCGTTTGCTACCTCCAGACCCGTGAAGTCGCAAATCATCGTCTGGTAATTCAGAAGAGACTCGAGTCGGCCCTGGGCGATTTCCGGCTGGTAAGGCGTGTACTGCGTTGTCCTGGATTTAAATCAACGTATAAATATATAAGTATTACATTTAAACGAATTGTCGTGAAAATAAAACTAAAAAATTATATTATTACCATCCAGGGTTTTCGAAAATGTTCCTCATGATGGTATGGGGAATGCAGCAGTTGTAGTATCCCATACCGATGAAGCTGCGCCATATTTGATTCTTATCGGCAATTTTACTGATCCGCTTGATCAAGTCGAACTCGGCTGTGGAAAACGTGCGCAAAGAGAAACGCTCGATAAGTAATCAGCTGCTTATAGTATATATTACAGTATTGCATACATTGGGAAATCGATTAACTTTGCGGGGGATCGTTGAGCAAGTGGATAATCGTCGACGTCGTTGTTGTTGTAAAAATAGGGTACACGAGTTTTTATTTTTCGCGCGCTCGACATCGCGTGAGGAACGATTCGATTTCGGAAGACGATGCAAAGTGGATGATCTAATGACCTCCGATAAGGGGAGAAAAAAATTATACAATTTATCAGGTTTAATGTCTTCATCGGTGTGTAGCTTTCTGCTGCGTGATAAACTTTTCTCTCTGTTAATGGTTCATTAATATAGGAAATATGTTTCGTGACATAGTTCTTTTTATCTTTTCTCTTTTTTTAATGCTATTTTCGATATTCCGGGTACGATCGCTTTGATAAGCTTGATATAAATCGAAAAAAAAAGTATATTTCTTATACAACGATGGAACAGGATTTCATAACTATTATCAAGAGAGGCTGTAAAAAACGTCGAGGCTATTGATTTTGACATTGCTTCATTGAATTCTGACAATAGTAGGTTACCATGCTAAAAAATTGAAACCCCGACCTTCACACAATTATTGACAATAATCAATTGTTTCTCAAATGTCAAGTGAATACTGCTGGCTATAATGCTCGGCCTATACTGTTTTTCTCATTTGCATAATAAACATCTCATTGACAAAACAAACATCAGTGTTTCGAAAGTCTAAGTCTACTGGAAAATCGGGTTTTTCCTCGAGTTCTTCTGCGCAGCGGGAGGAAAGTTTTAAAAAGTTCTGAAAAATTTGAGTTTTATGAAATATATGAAAATAATAATTATGATATGCACTGGATAGTTCTCAATTCCCTACATTTCTTTTTGTCATACATAAAAAAGGGTTTATCCATGCCCTTATAAAAAAAGCACGATGTGTAACAAGAAGGAAGTGGCTTTTTCAGACTCGGATGATGTTTGAGCATTCGTGCTGGAAAAACCCAATTTTTACCCTTAGTTGCACAATGTGCGTAATATTTCATAAAATTTTCCTCTCACAATCTAAGACGAAATTCAACCTGCATCTTACACCCGATCTATCCGGCGGATTCCTAATACCAACTCCTTCAGGGTCGCCGAATTTTTACCGAAAGCATCTGACCCCCCGCGAGATATACTCAACGGGTTATCGCTGCATCTATGTACACCAAAACGTCTCGTGACTGCGCTCACGTTTGTGCTGTCAGCTGCAGCATGCGCTTATCATTTTCTCATCGACTCGATTATACAGTTTATACTTATATGTTCGTATGTTCTTTTTTTACTCGAAGAGAGATATAACGAGAGACGCAGATTCATGGAATATTTTACGGCGTGCACATGCGCTCGGAAAAATTTCAATATGAAGATTGTCGATACTTACTCACTGGCTTCTCGATAGCCAACTCCTTGTTGTGGAGGATTTTCGCTGGCACGGCCTTGGCCGTCAGCTCTTCCAGGGACTGAAATGGAAATTTATGTTTTTATTTGTATATTAGCCTTATTTTACATAAGATAATATGTAACAACTAATTTTTTAATTTATAACTTCAACAGATTATAGTTAATGTCATGAGCTGTTTTGATATAATTGGGAACTAGACGATAAGGTCAGACCGCGCATTTACCTTAATCCCAAGTGTTTTGAGCATTTCCGCCTGCTCATGTTCTCTGGGACCAATGTGCCTCGTCTGAAATTCTTCTCGGGATGGAAAAGCCTCCTCGAATTTGGAGCACCTCGCGACTGCCAGTTGTAATCCTCGCGCGTGTTTCTTCGGCCCTTCGCGCATCAGCAGCAGCCTCGAACATCGGGAGAGTCTCAACGTCGACTGCATCCTTTGTATATTTATAAGTATTACGTCTCTGATGGAAAAATTTTAAAATTAATTTTTTACTTTCTCAGTTATATTGGATTGAAGAAATAAAAAGCAATACTCTTGTTGTCGTTTTTTGAGTATTAATAGGGAATAAATAAATTTGAATATAAAAATTGCGTTAATGACACAGTGTTTGAAATTTCGTAATCAAAATTAAACTTCTTTATCTAAACACTATCACTATATGCATTGTCTACACATGTTCCATTGATAGATCGCACTTACTTGATCCTATATAGTACACACCGAAAATCGTCTCACAACAATCAGCTTACAATATCACACTATAGCTAACAAGAGCAACAGCAACAGCAGCAGCAACAACAAGAAGAAGAGCGAGAGCAAATCGCGAAGGGGGTAGCGAGCATATTCCGCGATGCTTTCCGCTCTCGGTTAGTGCCAAAGCGCAACTGAAGTCACGACAATGTGCTCCAAGATATTTTATATAGCTCCACGTGCTCTCTTGCGCGCACTATCTCCGATATGTGTCACAACTCGCCGATTACGCCGCTATAATATAACGCGTGAACTTCTTAACCCTCTTATATGTATATTATATATGTACTTACGTATACGTTGGCGTTGGCGTGCGCTTAGACGAGCGACTTAAGTGGCATATAAGTGTATATTTCTGAGACGCGATGTAGTTTGTTTTGAGGCGCTTGGCGCGGATTCTGGATCTTACATGGTTGTGTTAAATAACTCAAACAACTTTAATAACAATGAAACTGTACTATAAAATAACAGTAAAATGGAAATACACTTGGATATACACTCGTTGGTTCGCTCGGTTGTCTAGGGTTCTTTAGATGTTCTCTCATTCGAGGTCGCTCTGGGACTGATGCTACAGCGTGCCCTCACTCAGCCCTCTCGGCGCTTCGAGGGAGTGAGGGTAGCTTGGCGGGGGGTGCAACATTGCCGATCAGCACAGCTCGGTCTCAAGCCTAGCTTCTCTCAGACTCTCTCTCTCTCTCTCTCTCCGACGTCGTCTCTGCTGCTCTTTCTTACTTCGTAGTTTCCTTCTGGGTGCTCTCACCTCGGGCTGCTTCGGTGGTGGCTCTCCTCGGCTCTGCATCTCTAGCTGTTTGCCTGATTGCTTCGGAGGTCGTTCGAAAACGATGTAGATTGTTCAAAACAAGATTTGTATTTTGCAATAGAAAATTCGAGTGGAATACAATGTGTATCTTTCATAATATCGATGACGCTTGTACGGCGCGACAAAATAAACTATTTGTACGGATATATGGTAACTGCGTACCAATCAAATGAAAAAACGTAACGAAATAATACAGACTTTTGTGTATATGTTTAGAAAAGGAATGTTATTCTTAAAGATTTACATTTGTACGACGCTCTCGCTAGGATGTAAGATTTTTACAGTCACGAAATTCTTGCGGTCAATTTTTCAAACGCTTTTATTATAAAATTTCATTTCTTAACTTAACTCTTAAAAGTCACTTAATTTAAAACTTAATTTAACAACTACTATTTCATAAATTTGTCCTGCTGTTGCGTGAGAATCTTCGCCGAGGATTTGGCGTCTAGGAACAGGTTCTTCACCTCCTCGATGTCCTCCTTTTTTATACTCGTTCTTCCGTTGATTTTGGCCGTGAGCGAAGCGGGTGTCAGCAGCTGAACGACGTATCTGAGCGTCGTGTTTGTTCCCAAGTCGCTGAGTTGTTTGAGAGCGTCGTCTTCAAGTTGTAGACCTTCGGTGACAGCTCTGAGCTTGACGATCTGCTCCATTTCGGACTTAGAGTATGGGAGAGTCTTGATGATGAGCAGCCTGTCGAGAAGATCCAGAGGTACACCGTGAGGTGAGACGATATCTTCTGTGCCACGGATCACGCATTGGCCTCTATTGGTTGCGAAAATAACGATAGGGGCGATGGCGGTCTCCAGAGCGCGGTGAAGGTAGGTGAAGGTTTCAATGTCAAGCATGTGGACTTCATCGATGAATAGGACACCTGGAACCAACTCGGCTATACCCTGGTCGATGTATTTATTTACTACTTTATTGATTTCCTTCCTTAGCTTATCTGGAAATAGTGAAAAGTATAGTGAATAAAGTTGTTTGGATAACATTTTATGCAGATTTCAATTTTTATATACCTGTAATTTCAGTTTTCTTTGGCTTCATTAGTTGACCCATCATTGACATAATGTCCTGTCCTCCCTGAGGTTTGGCATTAGCCACATCCAAGTCATGCAATGTAACGTCCTGGATCACTTCTTTCTTTTTGTGAACATCACCTTTAGGCAGAGGTACATACTCTTCAGCTTCCAAGTCAAACTCTGTAGCATAGTTGTCACTCCTGCCTTGCCTCTTTACAGCTCCACTGTTTGCTTCGATGTAAATGACGTCTCCAACTTCAACTTTTTCTTTTTGAAGTGATTCATAAATCATGGGATCCAATTTTAGCTGTTTGGTTCCCTTTGCAGTCTTTAGGCCAATGACAACGTGTGAAATGGTCTTGCCATAGCCACCCATCGGATTTTCTGTTTCCACAGGTGACAATTCTGTGACCTCTCCTTCGTATACCTCTTTTGTTTCTTTGATTCTGAGACCAATAGCTCTTCTGAAATTTTCCATAAGCACCTCTGTCTTTTTTATTTCGGAACTGTATACTTCTGACCCAACCATGGGACAGAACGGCACTTTGTTACCTAGTTCCTGAGCTATGGCTAAAGCTATGGCAGTTTTTCCTGTGCCTGGTGGTCCAGCGAACAATATTGCTCGACCAGACATCTTCTTTGTTCTGATCATGTCAACAACAATACCTGCAGCCTGAATAAATAACAAAATATTGCTATAGATATTTATGTTACAATAGATAATACACATATAATAAACTTTCAAGAAATTATTATAAAACAATTTACAAAATAAAATTATCTTGTTAAAGAAATAAAAAAATAATAAGTCTAAAAAATATAAATTCCTGATTTAGAAATAAAAAAACCAGGCATAAAGAATATGACAATCAAAAAAAGGCTAAAAACAATCTTAACCTCTCTGGCCATTTCCTGACCGACGAGGCCGGCCGCGAATTGTATGGCATTTCCATTCTCGTCAAGTCCCAGACCCTTGATGTGTGTGTGGGCAGAAATTCGCTGAGTTTTTGCAGTGCTCTTGACCTCCTCGATTTTCATGTTGGAAAATTTTTGACAAAGAAAAGCTTACACTACTCCGCCGAAAGCGTGACAACTTGTTTGGTTGATAAAATCAGAGATATT
This sequence comes from Cecidostiba fungosa, assembly GCA_900474305.1. Taxonomy (NCBI): domain Eukaryota; kingdom Metazoa; phylum Arthropoda; class Insecta; order Hymenoptera; family Pteromalidae; genus Cecidostiba; species Cecidostiba fungosa. The sequence continues at coordinate 93,341 of UCOJ01000262.1, read as the reverse complement.
ATGGCGCGTTGCCGCCGCGTGCTTAGAAACGAGTATTGCGCAGATGCAATCGACCCAACCAAACCTCGCGTTACCAAAGTAACTTTTATTAAATATCCATGTTTTATCCGATTTTAATTCTATTATAAATCGTCAATTGTTTGAGGAATTGGTTTGAATGAAGTTTAGAAAGGATGATTAATGATTTAAAAATACTTTATTTATGCAAAAATTACATCTTTTATAGACCTAAACTAAAATAGCAGTCCTGATCGCTTAATAACATAAATAAATTCTTATGTTCTATATGTACAATAATAATCCTTAAAAAGTTATCTTATGATTATTAACTTTTTTCAACGAAAGTTGTATTGTCATCCAACTCCAGCCCGCATGATATAAAATTTTCAGAACCCTGCAAAGACAATGACAAAGATATAGTACACGTGTTCTCAACTTCTCAATTTTATTTTTATGAAATATATATATATATATATTTAATACTCACTTCATGTACCACCACTAAAGATCTATTATTTGGTAAATTAAGCTCATCTACATCGCTGCTAGCAAGAATTATTACTGGATCATCTGATATGTTACTTTCATCAATGTACGTTATATTCATGTCTGTATCCTCCTATTCAAAATAAAAAGCATTTGTGTTATTATTTATAAGTCTATAGCTAACTTTTATATGGGTTAAATAATTTTGCTTCATACTGGACAATATGCCTCAAAATCAGTTTCTTGTAACTCTTCTGATTTAACCATCTCTGTGCTCTTTTGAAAAGTGGGGATGACCCTCTTTTGCTGCTTCTTTACAGATGAACCTGAATCGGATTTCCCCATTTCTTTTTGAAGTCGTCTCCATATAGTAGTTTTAGGTATTTGATAAGTAACTGAAGCTACAGCTTGTGACATCTTACCATCTTTGCAAGCAGCCACAGCTTCCTCCAAACGAGATCGTTTTATATCTTCTCCATTAGTCTTTCGCTTTTTCCAGAACGTTGTCGGCAATTTTCCTTGATCAACTAAACGAGCTTTATCTCGAAAGAGCGTCGTTTTTGGAATCTATGTGAATATAGAATACATTAATTATCTTGAAATTAAAATATTTAAAGATTCATGTGAGGAATTGTTAAACTTACTTTGTATTCATTGGCAACTTTTGTGAGAGAATCTCCTCTTTCCAATGCCTTCACCGCAGCTTCTCTTCTGTCAGTTGCATATGTTTTCTTTTGTTCCTTTCTTGGTGGTAGACAACCTTCTTTCTGAATCCTTCGCCACAAAACTGTTTTCGGAATGCCATAACAGTCAGACGCCTGTTGTAAGCTAGATCCAGCTATGACTGCCTGTATGGCTCCTTTCATATCTTCATTTGTATATTCACTCCGAGATGGATTGAGAGACAGACCCAGAACTTTTGCTCTCATGTATAGTGTGGATCTGGGAATATGGTGTCTCATAGCTGCCTCCAACAATGACTTTCCCTCTTTAATGTCACTGATTGCTGCAGCTAACATTTCATCACTGTACTCTTTCTTGCAAACGCTCTTTCTACGTTTTCGCTTTTTGAGACTTCCATCCGCATCTTCTTCTTCATCATTTGTTGAAATTCTTCTTTTATTTTCGCTTATTTTCTCTGTTTGTGGCTTTTCAAAAGTTTGTGACTGAATATTCTCATCTTCTTCATCAACATCAGGAAACTCACTTAAGACATAACTATCATCAGCACACATATCTTTGTCCTGAGCTATTTCAGACTCATCCAGACCTTCAATCTGAAAAGAATTGCCGTTAGTATCAACAATAACAAGAGTACAACTTTATGAAAGTCGATCGCTGTACATACCTCCATCAAACCACATATCTTCAATGAATGAGCAGCATCCAGGAGATTGTTGATATTCTCCACAGGGATTCTCACCTCTCCGTTGTAACTGAACTCAACGATGGACCTCACATCTTGAGGAGATATGTCGCTCAGAATAATGGTAGCGTGCTCATCGTTAACCTGGCTCAAAATTTCCTAAAACAAACAACAGTAAGTTAACCACCATATATCACACGTGAAACAACGGACTATGAGCATTCACAAAAAGCAAAACAAAAGCACGCGTCCGATTGTTTACGCACCTGGAATAGAGTGCTGCAGGCGCAGAGGACGAGTCGGTGTGCCTGTATGCGTTCGCCGCCGGCGTAGAGGGTCACGTCGACCATACATTCTTCTTCCAGCAGTTGGCGCACGACCTCGGACAGGTGACTCTGGTAATTGCCCCATTTGAAGCAGTAAGAGGTGTCGACCTGCGTGTGGTCTGTGCCAAGTGTCGCCTGGTTAGCCTCGGACATTCTGCCGCCTTCCAAGTTTCGTGTTTCTATCGACCCACAACGCACTCGCGCCTGAAAATATTAGTATACCGCCGCCGCGAGAAAACGGGAACGGAACACGGGCACTACGAACGACTTTCGCCTATGGCCGCGCCGCCGACGATCTTATTGGTATCACGAGATTCGCAATGAGATTTGGAAATAGAGTGCGGGTGGACTGATTTATTTTGACAACTCTCTGCAAAGACGAGGGGACGCTTGAGATGCTTCCGAGCAAGTAGTGAGGAGAACATGGAGGCCTGCAATGCAAGGCTAAATAGGGCCCGCGTTTTCGAGCCGTATATATAGATATACCGGAATGGAGCAAATAGTTAAGGGAGGTGCCGTTGATGGCCTGTGGCGCTGGCGGAGCAAGCAAAGCCGAATCGGGTATATGCACAGTAGGATTCTCTTGTTGTTGCTTCGTTATTGATCGTTTTTCGTCGAGAAATACGATAACCAATATCCGATTGTTTTTATCAATTCACAATGATTTAATTGCTGATTTGCAAATTTTGAAATAATCACTCGGCTTATTGACACCGAACAAATTCTTGTTTGGACAATAAAAATGAAGTTAGCAAATTATAACAATTAATAATCGAAAATTGTTATAACACAAATAGGTCGAAGCATTGCTAGTAATTTAATACCTTTATAAAAAAACAAATCAATAAAAATTTAGTATTTAAATGTTTATTGCGAATAATTACGCGTTCTCTTATTGGCCCGGAGCTTTCGCATTACTTGTTATGTCGCCACTTGAGGACTCCCGTGCCGCGCCGTTGGACCATCGTGTCTATAAGGTGTCTATAGTTCTTTCTAAGTGGATGCCGTCAGATTTCAGCGTGTAAATTCATCGATGGCCCAAGATTTGTTCCATTATTAACCAGAATAGAGCAACCTAACAAAACACAAACATGGTGAGTATGTGAAGAAAGGTGTTTGTAATTATTTTACACTTGTTTTGAGATGAGATGTGCTGTAATTCTTGTATATTATTACACATGTTACAATATAACCTCTTTTCCGGTTCTCACAAGGGAATTGGGTGTGAATATTTGCCCTGACTATCATTTTATAGCAGAAGTTCGACTCTGTAAATGTGATAAAGTGTCATTCATATACTATATCCATATGGGATACAATATTTATACATGGAAGCAAAAACAGTAATTTGAATTTTTGTTTGATTTAGAAACCTTTGATGTTACACGGGCACGAGCGTGCCATTACGAAAATCAAGTACAACAGAGAAGGAGATTTACTTTTCTCAGCCAGTAAAGACAAGAAACCAAATGTCTGGTACTCTTTAAATGGTGAAAGGCTTGGAACCTTTAATGGACACGGTGGTTCAGTTTGGTGCATTGACGTTAACTGGGATACAACGCGTTTTCTGTCTGGTAGTGGTGACAACACTTTAAGATTGTGGGATGTTGAAACAGGTATGTAGTTTTAAGTCTGAAATCAATTACATTAAAATATGATTCTAATTTTGTCGTATTTTTGTATGTAGGAAAGGAGCTTAGTTTATTGAACACAAACAGTGCTGTGAGATGTTGTAGCTTCAGTTTCTCAGGTAATCTTGCTGTGTACGCCACAGACAAAGCCTTGGGTCATCCTTGTGAGATGTTCATCATCGATGTCAGGAGTCCTGAACCTGCTCTCAAACCAGAGGACAATGTTTGCAGAACAAGTATTCAGGGATCCAGGATCTCGTCTCTTCTGTGGGGAGCTCTAGATGAGACTCTAATCACTGGCCATGAAAATGGTGAATTGAACATCTGGGACAGCAGGGTAAATTACTAATATATTGTTATTATGTATAGTTTTTTAACTGAAAGCTATTACCTGCAATTTTTTTCTTTTTTTAATTTGTAGACTGGAAAGAAATCAAGTGATGCTCAAGGGCACAAGGGTCAAATTAACGACATGCAATTCAACAAAGACGGCACTATGTTTGTCACAGCCTCGAAAGATCACACCGCCAAATTATTTGACAGTGAATCTCTAATGTCCCTCAAGACATACAAAACGGAACGACTCGTAAACTCCGCTACGATTTCTCCAAACTTTGATCATGTAATTAAAATATTTTCTTTGTATATTACAAAAATAAGTAAAATCAATTTTATTTATAATATTATCCTTTGAAGGTTGTCTTGGGAGGTGGTCAAGATGCTATGGATGTAACGACGACGTCGGCAAAGCAAGGTAAATTCGACGCTCGTTTTTTCCACCTCGTATTCGAAGAAGAATTCGCCCGTTTGAAGGGCCATTTCGGTCCAATCAACTCGCTGGCGTTCCATCCTAATGGACGTAGTTTATCCACTGGAGGAGAGGACGGTTACATTCGTATTAATACATTTGATCAATCTTATTTCGATTTCCACTTTGAATACTAAAAAGTTTTATGAAAATAAAATTATTGTACAAAAGTCTACTATAGTCTTTTTATTTTGTCTACTTTGATGCTCTCAATTTAAACAAGATATCAAATATACAAATTGATTGAAAAGCGTTAAAATTTTATTTCATAGATGAAAGTTATATATAGTACTATTTCAGGAATCCGAAAATTTTCAAGAAGAGATGTTTGTAGTTGAAACTATTTTTTTTTATCTCAGCTTGATTCCCTTCAACTTGTAAAGAGACGTCTCCTTTTCGTGATTTCTAATCTGTGTTATTTCAATCCAAACAACTAATACTTACACTTTGACAGAAAATCTATGAAGCAGACTATAAAACAAGCTTCATCAGTATGAATTTATGGGCACCACCCATTATGAACTTATGTTGAGATCTAAAATGCCAAGAAGCAAACTATCGAAACTACTTAATACATTACATCAATCTTATTTCGATTCTTTTTAGTATTTAAGTTTTATGAAAATAAAAATATTGAATAAAAATCTATAAGAATCAATATCTTCTAAAGAAAATTTGTGATAACTTTGACGCACTTGATTTTAATAAGTCTTTTTAAAGAATAAATTTACTTTATCTTAAATTGGTCACCCGAGTTTGTACCGCAAATGAACAGGCATTTTGAAAAAGAAAATACTATACTTGTTAGTACAATGTTGGTACACTTTATTTTTGCATTGTCTAGTCATTCATATAATATTGTACAAATCATTACAGTAAAGTAGATATATCTGCAATCGTATCTATATGCATGTTGTACCTGTGAATGCTTCTGTGTATTACCAACATTTCGTTTGTCAAAGTGGCTGACAAGTTAGTCCAACTTAAAAGTACAGCCATTTGTCACAATTAATATATGTAACGGACTTAATTTTATCGTCAAATATATCTGCTTTGATCTAAATTAACAATCGTTTCTATGATGTAACGTAGTACAAAAAATTAAGTTGTTTAATTATTTAAATTAAACCCGTTGCTCTTTTTTCAAAGGACTATCTACATATTAATTCATATGTTCACGTAAGCATATTATTCAATTAGAGCGTGTACAGGAGACTCCTTTTCTGTTTTCACAAAACTATGTCGACTTTCTAAATCGTTTTGTCAAAATGGCATATTTTTACAAATATGCGGCGTTTATATATATAAATACCATCCAATATTTATATATATAAATATTTACATGTAAATTGATTTAAATTAAGATGTCCACCGCCCACCCACACTTTTATTAGCTGCTTGATAGAAAAAAAAATAAAAACTCATGAAGGTATGTGCCATCCTATTTTATTGATATATCCGTTTATATTATACCCTAGATTAATGTACATTTTTTGTTCTTATGAGAGCGCAAAAATAAAACTGGATATTTTATTACAAATACTGGATCGCAATAGATCCAACTTATAGTAATAGGTACACTTTACAGTTTAATTGTGTATTCATGATCATTATAAATTAAATCCATACTCGCGGGCCATCGTGTGACTCCATTTATAAATAAAAAGTGTTGCGCAGGGATGACATTTTTTTTGTTTACTAATGATCATTATTTAGAAAAATACGGCGCGATTCAATTAAAAATTATACACGTTGGACCTATTCAAGTAAAATGACAAATAATTTACGCGTTGCGTATATGGTCACGGCATTAATTATACAGCAACTCGTCTCATAGCTGAGCAAAGCCCTTTTGTAAGGTAACGATATTATCTAATATTAGTAGCCAAAGCACATGTCCATTCGTTGATATTTTTATTAAAAAAAAGGTAAACACTCGTTTTAACTTATCGAAGTAATAGTATACAAAATAGTACAAAAGAAAAAGACGTCTCATTAAACTGCAATATATTCTCACCTGGGCTAACTTTTTTCAAACAATAGGCAATACACACGAACTAAAAGCATTTTCGATAGAATAGAAATACACCCATTGGGTTTCAAAGGTTTTTTTAATTAAAATATCAATCGAAATTATGCACAATTTCTGCTGATTAATATTAGTCATTACCTTGTCATTATACATAATTCATCATTTATTACAAAAACATATGGAATTTCGGAAAATCTTTAGACGATAGCGTTAAGCCAAATCTTTGTAAAACGCTACATTACTCCTCTTACAAAGAACATGTGGTATATGAGCTCGTGTGCAGCGTTCTGGGGGTGCAAGTACCGTTACGCATGGACATTACTTTTTTCTCTTTCATTCACTGAACTTCGCAACATGAAACGCAGTTTTAACAGTGCCTCACACATACACCGCACATCGGTTTTCAACCAGAAAATAGAAAGACGCTCGACAGTACATCGCTCTTATGAAAGGAATTTACATTAAATAAGCTCCCTGTTTATTTGGGAGATACAGTCAGAGTATGACAAAACGCCAATATACTTTATGCGCGCGATTCATCTTTATCTTTATTATTATTATTTATTTATTTTTTTTTTTGTTATTTTTCTCCTCTTCATTTTTTTTTGTCGAAAGATTATCATCGTAGGCGTGAAGATCGGGAAAATACGATGCAGCTCGATCGATCGATCAACCAAGGAATCGTACTGAAGGCCACCCTTTTGTTAAATGTCTTTTTCACAGTCTATTTTCTTTCATGTGTCTTGATAACAACAATAAAAATCCTTAAATAAATATATCAGTATAATCGTCGATGGAATATTACGCAGTCAACTAGTGTACTTCCTTGCCAAATTTTTTCCAGTGCATCCGTTTCTACAACAATATTCCTTCTTTAAAACCTTCGCGATATTATGTCTGCATGTTCCGAAATAATATATATCATTGTATATAGTTCCAATCCTTGCTTTCTTCGTGTCTAACTCGTTAATTTCAAGCAGTATTTGCAAATTACTCATGTACACATGCTGATCGCTGCCTTGAGCTACACAGAGATCGTTATGGGGTATGTATAACCACAACAGTTTACACGTGTTTGTGAGACCTTTGTAATGAGTAGTTGAAAAAGAGAGAGTTTTAATTAAAATCACTCGTCTTTGTCATCTTTGTCGTTATCTAAGGACTTATCACTGCTATTTGGATCTGCCTTGAGGTCCGGACCTACTGTTCGGCTTTGCTGGCTGTGGAATAATTGTGATCTCGTCGTTGATCTTGAGGGGCTTAAGAAGTGAATCGTTGGACCTCGAGGACGGCGAAGAGGGCGCGCTGCTCTTCTTGTCCATTACGCGCTTAGCAACAACGCTATGTGCCGAGTATACATGATTCTCGAATTGTTTGTACATCCCAAACGTGGCAGTGCAAACCGTACATTTGTAAGACAGATGCGCCGGCTTCAGGGTCATGCCGTGATCGCGAGCTACGTGGTTAAGCAGCTTCCATTGGTACACCTAAAAATAGATAAATTTCAATTGTAGTAATCGGCGTTAAATAAAATATTCTTTAAAATACAGTTTAATGTATAAAATAAGCGTAGTATACGTACTCGTCCACAAGCTGGACAACGACCTGCATCTTTGCCTTTGTTTGCAGCTTCCTGCATGCTGGACGTTACGAGTCCGTGAGACCCGAGCAGATGTCTTTCTAGCCCCTGAATAACAAAATTATTTCGATTCTTTTTAGTATTTAAGTTTTATGAAAATAAAAATATTGAATAAAAATCTATAAGAATCAATATCTTCTAAAGAAAATTTGTGATAACTTTGACGCACTTGATTTTAATAAGTCTTTTTAAAGAATAAATTTACTTTATCTTAAATTTTATTTTAAGTAATTTTATACCTTTTTTCTTACCAAAAAATAAAAATTTTAATACTACGACGAAATTTACCTGATCTGTAAAGAATCGGAACTGGCACTTCTGACAGTTCAGTGGTGGTCTGTTGTAAATCATCTTTGGATGTATCTTAACTTTGTGAATCCATTGCATATGATTTCTTAATTGTTCCAGATCCTGCATATAATTTATAGAAATTAGAAAATATGTATGTGGTTCTTGATCTAGAAACGATTCTACAAATGCAAAAACATACCTTAATGTATCCATCACATATTTCACATATAACAAATGTACTCTTTCCTCCAGGTTTTACTTGACTGTTTGAACCTGGTGCGGAAGGTTGTGGTGCTGTGCGAGGCAGAGGAGTTATCGATATACTTGGTTGACTTAGTAACTTAGCTGTAGGATTCTTGACAGCATTAGTGACTGATGTATTCTGCAAAATAAAAATTGAAACTAGGGAAAATCAACTTGTTTTCTCATTATTGTATCCTTGAATTTCTGAATGTTAAGAAGTCTTAAAAAATTGTTAGAGTCAAGCTATAAAGTGTAAAAATATGCCACATTATTGTATGTCTTGATGAAACATGGTTCCTTTCAGCATGATGCAAAGCTTTATTAAGTTATAATAAAGTTTTTAAAAAACTGGTTATTTTTCATATTTAATGAATCCAATTATTTTGAAAAAAAGACCAAATGATTTGCCTAAAATATTCTGTAAAATACAAAAGATAAAAAAAGCATGCACCATGAAGTTTCATTTTAGTACCCTGAAATATGTTACTATTAATTATTTTTTAAGTAAAATAAAAAGTTACGTTTGAAGGAAAAATCTTGTAATGCATTCTCTAAGAGTAAAAAATGTATATAGTGTATTTTGTTAAGTGTTCTGTATAAATCTCAAGTAAAAATATGCAACATTTAAAATTTGAAAAACTATCTACACAAGAAATATTAAGCAAGAAAAAAAAATACATATATAAAATGTGTTTTATAAACACAATCTATAATCATAGAAACGGCGTATTACATCACGAACAGAATTTTGCTGTATAAGTATATAGTAATTAAAAAATTATAACGTGTTGATTGTACAAGCAAGACTTTTCCTTACAACATCAGTTTTCAAACGCACGCGATTAATACAGTTTTAAAAATCTGACAAAATTTAAAAATAATTAAAAAATTGTGTTGACCATTCATCAGACTTTTAAATAAGAGACAAAAGCTCCTCAACAAGTGGTTACTTTGATTATTGCGCTTTTGCAGTTTATTATAATAAAACTAATATTATGATAAATATTTCTACATAATTTCATGATTCAACTAAACATTTTATTGTAAATATAACAATTACGAAAATATTACCTTTGAAATTCCATCTGTTATGTATAAAACTAGTAAAATAAAAATATGTAGAAATGTTTATGCTTTTAAATTAATAATAACGGAAATTCGGTAATGAGAGTTCGATTGCCTGTAGAAGCAAAGGGGTATGTTTTTAGAGCACATCGTGTCATCAGCCATGCGATAAATATACATATATATGTATAAGATAATATGTACATATATACAGAGAAAACTGAAAGTTCTGTATCCCCGCTTTTCCCGAGTATTTATTTAAGTGTTCTTAGGATGTTTAATCAAGACCCCCCTGACACCCGAGGCCAACATTTATTTACCTGTGACGAGAGCAACCTAGAATGGGACTCGTTAACGTTGGGTACTAGGGCAATGGGTGCGGGTCGTCCGGAACTGCCGCCACTACTGCTACTCACCCCCGATAAGGCCGATATGACAGTCCCAGAGCCACCCACCACCTGTTCACCACCCACACATACTTCGTTTAATTCAACAAACGGCAAATTCGGTTATTGCATTTATCTAATGTGTAACACATTTGAGAAACAGCCATGGCAAGTTTTCGCGTGTAAGTAGTTGACAAATTTTTGTAAATTGATTTAAAAAGCAGAATTTTAGTTATCCCTGTGAAGCAGCTAAGTTGAACATTTTTAGAATGAAAAACATTTACGAAGTAATTAATCTTTTACTCGGTATGGTAAAAATAATTCGCATTGTTCCACATTCCAAACAACGCTTAAATTAGATAAGTAATGAGTCATTCTAAAGAAATCCAATTTCTTAATCATTTTGAATACTTCTGCTTCATTCTAGATTCTATCGAATTTTATTTCTTTAATACGAAAAAAACTACAGTAAATCTTTTGAACCAACAATTTGAATATCACTATCAGCCTCTCATAGTACAAACGTGTTTTTAGAGATGTATTTACACATATAGATATACTTTATGCAAATAATACAAAATGATTCATGTATGCCGTTCCCTCTCTCCGCCTTTTCCGACTTACTTCAATATAACAAATCAACGAGAGTGTGCGAGTATACATGGATAGCGTACCAGAGAAGAGAAGGAGTGACGGGTGGGGCGATGTATATAATACATATCTATATGTATACTTATATATTTCGCAATATATTGATGTGAAGAATACATCGTAATATTGCAATATAATACTAAAAAGAATGAAATCTTGACAAAAAGATTTTCGGTTTAGGAATTTAAATAGTAATGGCTATGAAATCTATGTATTGTATCCTTACGATTTAAGACAAAGCAACCCTACTATTAACGATTAAATTATAAAAACAATGTTTACCTGGAATATTTGGTTACCAGCTCCAAATTGGTACGAATTGGGCAACATTAGTCCTGAAGAAGTTGGTCGGTACATCATACTTGACACGTTGTCTAAATGAAAGATAGCATGTGAATGATTAATACAAAAATCGATTCGAGATTCAATAATAGATATTATAACTATTATTTATATTAAAAAAAAAAATCCCAGCAGCAATGTACTATTTTAACATCAGTATCGATTAACAAGCCGCAATTAACTATGCCTCGTTATAATAATAAATTAGTTATTTAAAAATGCTAGAAAGCTCATTAGTGATTAAAAGCTTATCGGTCTATCGTCTCGAATATACTAAATTTAATTTTAATCTACATGAAAAACATACTCTAATTTGTAGTCGTTAAAAAAATTACTTTTGAATAAAGACAAAGAAATAAGCTCACCTTGTCGAATGCCGGGCGATCCACCAGGTCTCGCCATAGCCTTCATATCCGTATACCTCGGTTGCATTGGTGGCCTACCTCTGCCCCTGCCGGTGGGCATCGGCGCGGGCAGCAGTTTCGGCAACAGTGGTTGTTGTCCTTTGGCCGCGCCCATGGCCGTGGCCAACTGACTTGCCGACAGCTGGGGCACCGCGTTCCTCGGCCGGTTGAGCCGCGGTATCTTGGCTGGCGGTTCCCAGTCCATTGACGGCTCGAGATTCCGCTCGGGCCGGAATTTCTTTGTGCAAGCGAGTATGTGTCGCGTAAGCTTGCCCTTTTGGTTATCCTCGAACGGACAATTAGGGCACTGGTGGAACGCCGGTCCACGCTCCAGTCGACCTCGCGTGTTGTGCTCAGCTTCCATGTGGAACAAGATATCGTGGGGACTGCGTACTTCGATTGGACAGAAGTTGCACTTGTATACATAGTTGCGCATATGCGGCGTCTCGAGATGGTGCTGCATTGCCAAAGCGGACTCGGTCTTGAAACTGCAGAATTCGCACTTCTTGAGCTCTAGATGATACGGCTCGTTGTTTTCCTTGCTGAACTCGAGGTTCTTGATTAACGAGTTGATGGCCATCTGGGTCTCGGCGGAAGTGCTGCCCTTACCCTGTTTACGCTTCTGGGTGCGAAGCAAGTCAGTTTGCACATATTCCTGTACGAGCCCAATACCGATCGACATGAAGAACTTTCCCAGTGGGAGATCGAAGTATGTGGGAATTTTATTTTTATCCTCGTGTACGGCAAACTCGTTCTTTTCTTCAGGTGTCGGCTTTTCGCTCAAGTCTAAACATTCGTTTTTGTCATCGTCGTCACTGTCGTCCTCGTCATCTTCTGCCTTATCCGCTCCCTCGGCCTTTTTCTTCTCCTTCTCAGCCTGTTTCCTCAATTTTTCATCTTTGTCATACTCCTTAATGCTTTTATCTGCAAATAAATATAGACAATGTTACTCTACTGAACTTTATAATCAAATGTTATATAATCAAATTAATAAATGAAATCTTCACGCTACCTAATTTGCTAACGAAGTCTTTAAGTGGTTTCAGCGGTGGCTTTTCGTATACATAAGGTACAATGAAGGACGGCGCCTCGACTACGAACATGTCGTCCGTGAGCGTTGGCAGAATCTGCTGCTGTTGCATCTGCTGTTGCTGCTGCTGCATCTGGTGTTGGTGATGCATCGGATTGATCACGGGCGTGATCGTAGTAGATTTGTTACTATTGAGCGTAGTACCCTTCATGGGCACAGGCGTGATTGTCGTCCGAGTGTTGGCGTAGATCTGCTGGGGACCCATGCCAAGAGACATCATCGAAAACGAGCTGGAGCTCGAACCATGGTGCAGGTGTGCGGATGAGTGGTGTGATGAGGACTTGGAACTCGTCACCGGAATACCGCCCTTTCCTGAGAGAATAGAGTTCGTGTCTATAATGACAAGTGTCGGCTCCTTCTTGCCACCCTTGATGTTCTTGCTACCAGCTGCAATTTCAACGAGGCGCTTCGTGTCATTGACGACGATCGTCGTTTTGTTATTGGTCGTCGTTATGTTCTTGATGGGCGGTTTTTGCTTCGAGTTCTCCTTGTCTTTGCTGTCGACCTCGGCCAGAGGATCCTCTGGCTTGATCTCCTCGACATCGGAGCTATTATCGATGACCATCGGACCATCTTCTTCTGATCAAAAGTTAACACAAGAATTGATTTTTAATCATTGAAATAAAAATAAAAATAGATCAACCAAAGCATAATCTCTCATCTCATAAATAACACCATTCAAGAAAGTTATTAAGCGTGATAGTTCGTCGTGATGTTAGGATTGTAACACTTTTGAATTTCTGCTTCTAATGAACAAGTTAATTAAACGAATTCAAAAACATTACAGCAACACAACACTCTTTTTTAGTTTAGTGCCACATGGATCTTTCAGCAGGAAGGGGTAGTATACAGGTTACTCATAAAATAAAATAAAAAATTAATAAAGCAACCAAAGATAAATAAAGCGAATTTCAAAATATCAAAAATCATACAGGAATCAAACTGCAAACGGATGCTCCAGAAAAGCGCAATCTCGTTAGTGACATTGAAAATAAAGAGTTAATTAACGTAAAATAAGCAGAAATCACTTTATTACCCAGATAACCCATTTCTCGCTCCAAGTAGCTCTTTCGATTGATGTTTCGAGAACTTCTACGGGGCGTTATGCTAACACTGGGTTGAACTGCTTTTTTATTTTTCTTTTTAGGGGTGTCTTTAAGAGAGTCCGAGCTGCTGTCGTGTCCGTTGTTCTTACCGCCGTCCGTTATTTCCTCGATATCGGGACTGCCGAGGCTGCCGTTCTCCTCGCAGATCTTTACGTCGGAGTTGTCTAGGCTGCTATCGGGCTTGCCAGAAGCAGCGGCCTCTTCCTGCTCAGAACCTGCAGCGGCCTCCGCCACCGTTCCATCTTCTTCCTCGTCCTCGTCTCCGAGGCACTCGACGTCCGAGGCGTTGCTGCGCGCGTCAACGTCCATCGACTCGTCCTTGTTGCACTGAGTCTCGCTTTTACTAGACACTGCACTACTCTCAACGTTTTGGTCGACACTGGTGGCGTCCTGCGCTATGCCGGAAGCCGAATAGCTGTCTGCTAGCTCGGCCAGAGAATCAGTTCCGGCCTCGTTACTTGCTTCCACGTCACCCAGGTCGACCTCCATACCATGATCCTCGTCGTCGTCCTCTTCTTCCTCTTCTTCTTCCTCATCCTCTTCTCCTTCACCTTCCAGAGCATTGACACTACTGTCACATTTGTCTAAATCTTCCTGCTGCTTGTCAGTGGAGGAGATATCGTAGTCGTTCTCCATATCATAGCCACCGTTCATTCCATTTGCAACTAGAGAATCTGAAATGAGAAATTATGCATCAGTTTGAGGCATTTAAATGTTACAGATTACAAAGCCTTAAGTTTCTTTATCATCTTGCATGACAAATGATCGATGATAACTAAGAGCAAAATTTGTGTACTAAAATTACACGGCATGTTTCCAGTGAACTTGGATCATGACATATTAGCAGTTTGTTTGTTATTCTTTCTCTCATCAATGAAACTATACGGATGTGCGTACGTAGTTTATTTATACACAGCATCAATATGTACCGAAGAATCATTGACATGCAGTAGCCAAGTACAATACAAATTGTTGTTTCGTTAAAAAGCAGATTTAAGAACATGTTCTAAATTCAAATAGCAACTTTGAAAGATAAATTTTTCAAGAAAGATGTGTTCATATAGCACTGGACTAAAAATGTAATTCAATCCAGATGTATATTGGAGCACTCTGACAAATTCAATAAAAAAAAAAGGGAAAAAAATCGACACTCCGGTGATCTGGAAAAATCCTGTCACTATAAGTGGCACAGCAAACATACCACTCTCCACAAGTAACCATACGTCTCCATTACTTCAAAGCACTAAAAATCCTATTTCGGAGTACACGCGCGCGCGCGTCGTGTCAGCGATAACCTACTCCAGCAATATATAAGATACCTTTTCCAAACGCGCTGGCATCATCCTGAGAGGGGTCCTTGACCAGTAGTTCTTCCGCGCTGCCTTCCATGAGGATCAGCGATTCCTAGCCGATCTGAAAAGAAAACAACACGTGAGTCAAACAATCTGCCAATAATGCAACGAGTGTATCAACACACTATCAATAGCCTACATAACGGTACACACAACCCGGACGGCGTCGTCAACCCCGCGCTCTAGAGCACGCAGCGCAGCAGCACAATGGCAAGCGCGACCTACAACTCTCACACACACACACACCTAACCAAGCACAGACTGCACATCAGTATAGTAGAGAAGAGTGTTCTAACTCCGGGAGAGGCCGCGCAGCGCTTGTTGTATACCCAGCAGCAGCGGAGGTGCATCATCGGGGCAGAAGGGGGTTAACGCCAGACACGCACTCACACAGGCATACTCGTGTGCGCACACACACACACACACACATACACAGTGATGCGGACGAACGAGAGAGACTCGGTGCGGACCAGGCTAGAATTTTTCAAAATGGCGCTCCGCAAATTCCGCACTAGCAGGCGGAGGGTCCCGTCGACGGGGGCACCATAACCAACCAGCCGACCGACAGTGTCTCTCTCTCTCTCTTTCGCGCGCGCGCTCACGCTGTCCGCAACCAAGCGACCGCTGGATGTGGACCTCGATATAATATAACTCCACGCATAGAGATACACGAGATGAGCGTCGTCCTCGTGAATCACTGTCACCGGGCAATCTCTGCTCTCGGAGGAGACTAACGTACTGTTGGCATACTGCACCAAGGATACTACTTATATACTAGTACACAGCGGCGTGCATTGGCGCGCTAGTTTACTGCAGGTATATATACGATGTGTTTTAACTAGGAACAGATGAACCGGAGAGGAGAATTGGAGTCAGGAGGGAGTTGTCACCTGTGCAGGTCGCGTCGTCGTCCCCTGGCGCTTCGACGCTCCCTCGTTTCGGAGCAGCAGCAGCAGCTCTGGTTGCAGCAGACACGTACACACGTACGAAGCGAGCACACGCCACTGCTGGCCGCTCGTCTGTACCGCAGCTCCTTTACCGCGCACCAACACATGCGAACACGATGCGCTCTCTCTCTCTCTCTCTCTCTCTCTCTCTCTCTCTCTCTCTCTCTCTCTCTCTCTCTCTCTCTCTCGCCGCACACACGTATACGTGGTTACCGAAAGTTCAGACTGTAGATATATGTATACAGCTCAACTGTGTGTGTGTGCGCCGCCGAACGAACATTTTGTTCACTGTCTCTCCCCCCTCTCTCTCTCCTGTATACGCGCTCTCTGACGTTGTACACCCGCGCGCACACTAACACTAAGCCATTATGTACGCTTTTTACTCTCTTCTCTCTCCTCTCTCTCTCTCTCTCATCTTTCTAATGAACACGGCTTGTGCGGCGAGCGTGTGTTGGTAGCCCGAGCGCGCGCGCGCACACACACACTAGTGGAGGGATGCATGTATATAACATTTTATTACGTAGAAGTATGAGTGAGAAATTCGGTGATTGTTCTCTTTTTCGCAGAGTCTCGGCGATGAAAAAACCGACGAGAGAAGGAGACAGAGAAGATGCTGCGATGCAGCGCTTAGATTATTTGCACGTCCTGCAGATGCGCTCGCCATTTATACAGTTCCATCATAGGTACCGGGAATTGATTTCAAGAGTGTGAGGATTTGTCGCGCTGCAGCTTTCTGAAAGGTCGGCAATGGAGATCTTCATACTTACTATTAGAGAAGATAACATGCGCGAGGGAATCAGCTGACATTTTTAATAAGATTCCAACTGACAGTGTGTGTTTGTCTTTACGAGAGATCAAGACGACGAAGACGATTGAACTATTAAAAAGCCATTACAAAAGCTCTGTGCCACGTCTAATATATTATATGTGTTTACTGAAACCGCAGTAATCCTGCACCGCTGCTCCAATTTCTCGAAAATCGAGTGCATTGGAATAGAAATCTATACAATCAACTCGAAAAAAAGTGCATCGGCACAACCGCGATGAACTCCGAACTGGGCAGTCACGCGCCAGCGAATCCCGCCCGAGGGAGAGCAAGAGATCGATAATACCTAAAAGCCGCCTATACGATCGTTCACCGCCGCGAACGAGTATAGGTATATGAGAATAGCGTGCAAAAATACCGGCGACACGCGGCTTTTAAATTTCCCGCCAATGTCAACGCGCCACATTTGAAAAGCGCGTTGTCTTGTTCGCGGACTTTGGAAAATCCTTGCAACTCGTACCGCTACCATAGACGAGCCTATAACGATCGAGATAGTATAGATGTATATAGACGCACACCTATACGGCTATACACTTGTGTCTATGTGTGTGTGTGCGCGCGGTAACTGTGCCAAGAGGAAGGCCCCGCTCGTCGATGAAAATCGCACGGCAGAGGGCAGCCCAGCTCCCGCACACACACACACACACACACTAACACACTGCGCCGAGCGTCCAACGGGGAAACGTTTACGAAAAAGAGGATCAGAGAGAGAGAGAGAGATAGAGAGGCGCTCGGCTACTATGCTCCAGGGCCGTGTGAAGCGCCCCAAGTGCTCGTGCTCCATTTTCCGCTTTCTTCGCGATCTCCAAGAACTCTGCGTCCTAGGCTCGACTCTTTTTCCAAGCCTAGGGTATTACGGAGAGAAAAAGAAACGCGTATAGGATCCGCTCCTGATTTACGTACTTTCCCACGATACGATTTCTCTTTATGGACTGCTCGCCTTTAATTATATACTTATACCGAGAAACGTCGTGTTTACTTATTTAGCTGTATACTATAAAAGCATCCTATGCAGGAGCTTTCGAAAAGCTCATATTATACGAGTGTATTATGTACAGCACGCGTATACTGTTACAGCGAGACGAGAGAGACGTCCTGTTATTTAGAGCTACACGGTATATAGCTAATCTGTGCTTTGTAACACCAAGCACACAAGTTCATCTCAAACGGCGAACGATTAACCCGCTCTCGTTATGCAGAGCATATCTATATACGAGACGCAAGGTGTAAGCGTCTTATCGCGAGCGAAAAAGTTCGAAATCGCGATGGCCGATACACGGGCAGAGCGACTTTTATTAATAAATTTTTATTGCATCGACGTGACGTCAGGTCGGCCATTTTACTTTTTGTACCTCGTGATCCAAGTGTGTGTGTGCGAGAGTGAGCGGTTTCCGGTTTGAGTGTCTATGTGTGTGTGTGCATTGTATGGCTCTTTCTGTTCGTCTCTGTTCTTGCTGGAATCAACAACATTTTCGTTTATATTTGACGATTTCGAAAGCGCGGCTTGTTGTCGGTAAACAGCTGATGTGCTTTTTATAGTGTAAACAATGCCTGACTCGCTACCACGAATTCTGCGAAATATCGAGGATCGAGTGGCCTATTGTCAAGCCCGTATAGTAAAAAAAGCGTCAGCTCTTTAAAGGAACCAGAAAAGTTTGAAAGCCGGCGATTCAAATTTCCCGCTCTGCCTATATAACAGCTTAATAATCAATAAAAAGCTCCTCTCTCTCGAGAGGCTCGTCGATCGGCAGACTATTTACCAACAAAGAGCCAAAAATCCCACCGCCCACGCGCAGCTCCACACACTAACCTCTCTCAGCCTCGTCTCACCTATACAATAATCTCTGGTATATATGCATCGCGCATATAATGAAAGACACGGTCACAACAGTATAGCTTCGAATGGAAGCGCGCGAAAACACGGCACACGTGCGCTTCTGCTATACCGCCGGCGTCGTTTGCGACGCCTGCCCGACTCTTTAATTCAAAGTGCGGCATAACACGCAGTGATGGAAGAAGCTGCGAAGGAATAGACAGAGAGAATCAAGGCGTCACCGTCCTCCAGGAGTCGGCGTTCGCAGAGCCAGTGATGTATACATTTATATAGTTACGAAGGCGCGCGCGCGCGGGGGGCCCAGAAAATGGTGGAGAGAGAGAGAGAGAGAGAGAAAGAGAGACGGAGTGTGCACGGGGCGCCGCGAGCGAGCGACCCCCCGTTCTACGGCCCTGGGCGCCGTTGCCGTCGACGTAGGTGACCCTCGGCGAGGCTTCCCCAGGTAGCGCCTCTATCCCTGCACCGATTCCGATAGCGAAAACTGGATTCCGATCCTCGCGATGCCGGCAAATCGGGCTGATACACGCGTTTAACTTACACTTACGTGGAGTGACTCCTGCTCAAGGAAAGGTCGCAGCTGCAAACGGTGCGGAGGCGGCGGACGATCGGCCACGAGACGCCTCGATTATATCTATCCTTTATTGTAAATACAAGAGGACTTACTGAACAGCTGGCCGGTGATGACAATTCTGGCAGTATGTCCTGGACGTAGCGCTGAGAGGGGGACGGTCCCGCCGTCGTCGTCTTCGTCCTCCGGAAGGAACGCCACACCGCTGCCTGCTACTGCTGCTACTTCCACACTGATGAACGTGGATCAAGACTGCAACTGTGTGTGTGTATGTGCGCGCGCGCGCGCTGCGGCTGCAGATGTGCTTGTACACGTAATGTACGTGCGCGCGAGCGCAACTCTGCACACAGATACACAAGCTGGACTTTATATATATAAGTATATATATATACACACACACACACTCGCGCGCGAGGCGAGGATTTTCTGCTGACGATGATTCCTTCGCGGTCGTCGCGCGTAACCTACAAAGTCGGAGTAGCCTGATGTGTATACACTCTGATCCGCACGTTATAATACGCGCTAAAGGAGCTGATAGTAGATTTTTCAATGAGAATTATCACACGCACGGGGCGCGATATTTGAATCGGTAGCCGTCTGCACAGGCGCGCACTCGTAAACTGTATGTAACTTGAATATAGATAGAGATCGAAGCTGTTAATGCGGCTTACTGCAAGGCCGACGAAGAAGAGCTCGAGGATCGGGCGCGTTCGTTACTTCGGTTGCTCTCCTCCGGCTCTACGTCACGGCGATGCTGATGATGGTACCTACTGCCACTGCGTCTCGAGCGAGACTGCGGTACTGTGCCAAGATGGCGCCGGGCTCCCAGTCACGTGACTGCTTCCCTGTTGCGGGAACAGTTTTTCGTCCGGGAACGAACGAGTAGATGAGTTGAAGCTTCGTCTACAACCGGCGAGAGGCCCGAGTTTTGGCTTCTGAGCTTTTTGGGATGATTCTGGATTTGGACGGTTTTTTCGGAGTTTGAATACAATATATACATCGTGTGTGTAACGGTTGTTTCCAAGCTGGACTGTTGACTTTTTTGTTTGTATATAAGTATACTGTTTATTTGTTCGACCTCGGTTGCAACTGATAAAGGTTCGCGGTAATGGCCCGAGTCTTTTGTTTAGAATATATTTGGGTACTAGTACTGGGAGAGATGGCAGATTTGGTGATAACTCACTTTGTAATGAATAACTTCATTTGATATTTTGTGACTTTTATTTGATTATTTTGCCTCTCTGTTATTACAGAATCATCGCTTCAAATTTTGGAGTGATCAAATAAAATGAAGATTGCTCTTTTTAAGATTCTTGGAAAAGGATGAGGACTAGACAAAGCAAGTAAAAAATTTTTTTTTCTTCTATAATGCATGCAAGACCACTACTAAAGTTATAAATTAATTTATTGAAGATTTCACTCTATTAAAAAAGAAGTATTGGTTTTATATTATCGACCAGGTGAATAAAGTATAAAAATACCATTTTGTAAAAAATATTTATTTTCTTAAATCTATTTTTATCAAAATAAAATTATCCATTAAATTTTTCTATTCTTCCTCTTCATCTTCATTGAACGATAATACACTTTTTGTTGGTTTAGCTTTTTCTTTTTTCTTCTTTTTGACCTCTTTTGGGTTTGATGTTTCCGAAGAACTCTCATCTATAGTTTCCTTTTTCCTCTTAAATATTACCCTTTGAGATAAGTCTGCCTTGTCAATTTTATCAACTAGAATGAAAAGAAGTTTTAATTTTTGCAATATTAATTATCAGCTGTAAATTAAAGTTCTAGTAATTTTACGCACATTCTTTTTTAACTTTTGCATACAAATTAGCATCTTCTTCTGTCATATCTCCTTCTTTCATGACAACCACAACAGGTTTCTCATCATCACGATCTTCATAATCATTGTCATCATCAATTTGTGGCAGTTCTTCTTTCTACATAGAATACAAGTTTAATTTATTTCACTGTCATAAAATTGTAAAACAATATTTGTTTATTTGATAGTCAATTTTACCTTTGTGTCAACGCTAGGTCCTTCCACATAGCCAGCTTGTTGTTTCAACCTCGTTATAAATGCTGGCTCTGCTGGTTTAATGTAGTTAATATTGTGCTTCTTTTTCGAGTTCATTATTTACTTATGCAGTTTATAATTTATATAACCTTAAAATACACTCAGTTGCTATCTGATTCTAAAGTGAAATAAACACTGAGACTGAGCTGCAGAGCAAACCAGTGTTGCCATCCAACTGTCATTTTATGAATGAAGCAGATGTCAGGCTTTTACCTTCCTTCAATACCTTTCAGGGTTTAGTCGATAAGGTCAGAATCTTCAATTTAAAATATATAATATATTATTTTATTGACAATAGCAAAGTGATGCTAGCTTGGCCATATGATAAAGTGTATTCAATTTAAGTATACTAGAAATAATTTGTTCAACCGTATAAAATTTATTTAAAAATGAGTATAATAACTTTGATGTATAGGAAATGTCCAGATAACGTTGTCATATCAATATTTCAAATTGCTACTTCTCATCTCCACGTGCTTCTATTTTTTGCACATGTGCTACATTCTACATCTATATTTAGTCAAAAAACGAAAATAATAAAAATAAAACCATTCACGCTCCTTTACCACCGCCGCAGCAAGTGCTGCCCGCAATCCACAGCGGATAAGTCGCGAAGCTCCTTCAGAGAGATATTTAAAATATTTAAATTTAGAATAAACGGCACATGCAATCTCTCCGACACTGGAAAATTTTCCGCATCTAAAATTACCCAACTCTCATTAATCCCCGTTGCATCACTCTTCTCCACCTCTTTACAAACAAAACAAAAAAAAACTACGACATTTATAACTTGATTAAACAAACCACTTTATAAAGCGCTTTATTTGTCCGTTCGTTTAATATACAATATATATAATATAATTCAATATATATACGCGTGTACATAGAAAACCGCATCATTGTCATTTTATAATCACTCCTTTTTTCAGAGTCTCGTGATTTCGGAGGCGTTGATCGAGGATCGTTGCTTGGCATCCGAGTGACTGGATCTACGGTGTCTGACCTGCTGCTGAGCCTCGGCCCTCGTTGCATACGATGAGGATGTGTCGTTTTGGCGTTTGTGCTTCTCGAGCTGTACGGCGATAAAACGTGGATTTGGTCCATCGAGGCATTCACAGCTAAGGGTCGCATCGAGCTCCGTCGGGTAAGGCGTCGCTATGAGAAGGCTCTCGGTTGATTTCGTTGGCTGAAAATGGTGGCGACCGCTGCCGCTGTTCGAGGAGTAGACCTGACTGCCGGAGGTGCGTCGGGATTGCGAACAGCTGCTGCTGCTGTTCGTCGGGGTTTTCGCGCGGCCATGGTGCGAGGAGGATAAACCTGAGGAGAATCGTTTTTTTTTTTTTTTTTTGAATGAATATATTGATATTTTGGTTTAGTGAACATTTTTGTCTCTTTACTTCTAAAAACAAATTTATCTTAACAGAATACCGCTTTTAATTACTCAGGCTTATTCAAGATTAATTTTTTTAGTTTGAATTCAATAATCTTTCGTATCTTTAAAAATAGATGCGATGGAATTGACGAGCTTTTAATCGTGATTGAAAATATTGATTTATACATTCGACGCGTTAAACCTGTTTTTAGACTCAATTGTTATAAGCTAGTCTGGAAGTAAAACTCTCTCTTGGTTTATACATATTTAAAATTCGATTCTGTAGAGTGAACGTAAAACTCGCGCTCACAAAGAAATGACAACTCTTTTCGATAACTAATATTTTTAAAATAATTCATTCATTGCTTTCGATTGAAATAAAAAAGTATATATTCAGTCAATAAAAACCAAACTATCGATACAGCATTTGCAATACTGCACTTACCAGATTTTGCGGGTCGTTCGGCACTGTGAGTAGACTTGGCAGTATCCAGATACCCATATCCGAATCCATACCCTCCAAAAGCTTTGGTCGTCAAATTATCCCACGATTTAGGCTTAGCGTACTGCAGACAGGGTGGCGGCCTGTGCTGTACATTTGGGTCCCAATAAAGAGTATCCGTACTGAGACTCGTCGAGCAGGAGACTACGCTGTCGGCGGCTCCGGTTGACATCTCACTGCTCGTTATCGAGTGCAAACTGTGACCCGATGCTCTGGAGCAGTTGTGCTGACTTGTGTGATGTTCGCGAGGTTGCGTCTGAGCTTGAGCATCTCGTTGCTCTCGTTGTGATGTGGTTTGGGTTTGGACTGCTTGCTGCTGGGATTGTTGTTGTTGTTGTTGCTGCTGCTGTTGCTGCTGTTGCTGTAAATGGTGGTGCTGGTCACGAGTGGTGATGTCGGATTAATGAGTGATATTCGGTGAACCATGAGTTATTTGCGATTAAATAAAAATTATTATGTTTATCGTAGCGAGGTTTTGCGTCAGCTTTGAAAGGCCTTATAATACTTAATTTTACTTTACTTGACATGTACGAAATTTAAATGTTTCATCATAGATTAAGCTTTTGGATGTGTGATAAGACAAATAAGGAATTTTCCTTCTTGATTCGAGTAGGAAAATTACGTATTTTTATTTTTGTTCCTTAAACAAATTTAAACACGTCCTGAATAATGTTTTACTCGACGCAAAACCTTCAAATCCACAAAACTACAGCAGAATCAATAAGAAACAATAATAGCCAAAAAGCACAAGTCCGCCTACCCATACTTGATGTTGGTGTGTTTGGGATCCCTGCTCGTGTCTGGCCCTTCGTTGTTTTTCCCTACGTCTACGACTAGGTACGCAATTCGGGTCACAGCACGGACTAGCCAAATCGTAGGCATCTAAGCTTCCACCGTCACCTTGAGGAGCTTGATCGCTGCGGTTGCGACGACTCGCGCTTGAGATACAGGCGACGCATAGATTACGAGCGGATGGGTGCAGATTTTGGTTTTCTGTGCTCTGGCGTTCCGACTGTCGTTGTTCCTAACACGAAAAATAATATACATAATAATCATCAGGGTATTGACGAAGGATTTGTAAAAATTCAATTCACATACTTGTGCTTGCAGGTTCGTCTTGCTGCTGTGAGTCGACCGGTCCTTGCTTTTGGAAGGGGTGTTGCTGTTACTGAGACCGTTAGCCTGGTGGTAGCTGTGACGGGATGAAGAAGTCGTCGAGGTGGCAGTGGCCGCCGATTCGACGGATACGTTCGAGAGGAAGTGATGATGGTCGCTACGAGAACGAGGTGGACCTATGGCTACGAGGCAAGCTGCGCTGCGCGGGATTAGAAAAGAGCGACCGTCTGCATACTGCATAAAGAAAAATGTGTGAGTGTATATTAATGAAAAATTTTAAAAATTGTAAAACAATATGCACAATTATACCCACCACGCTATAAAGCAGCAAATGCTCAGTGGAAGACGCAGGTCTGCAGCATGATTGCGTAGCCGAAGAGTTGAGCGTCGAGGAGGACGTGGGCTCAAGGCTTGATTCTCCGGAGACACCCTGACTGCTCGGAGTTCTCTTCCTCGCGGGCAGCGAGTGGGTTTTCCATCGACCCATGAGAATAGAACGTTCTCGTTCACACAATCGTTCAAGCTCGCTCAGTCGTGACTGCAAAGCCCGCTGGAGCTCGATGTAACGCATATGAAGCTCCACCTGAAGAAATATTTATTTTTATAAAGATTGTCTTTACTATTTATCTTGTTTCAATTATTTACAGGCGGCACCAACTTTTCTGACACAGTCCTCGAAAGAGACGACCATACGCATCCTGGCATCACAGTTCTTGATAAAGTTTACGAGGGTCTTATGATCAGCCCTGTCCATCTCCTGGCCGTTGATCGAGAGGATGACATCGCCCTCGCGCATACCAGCTTTAAAGGCCGGTCCATCGTACTCCACGTAGTCCACGTAAGTCACCATCTCTATCTCTTGCTCTCTTTTGTAGTGTATACCGTAGCTCTGCAGTAGACATATTGCCAATTACAAAATATTAGTTTGTTATTACTAGATGCCGGCTCGAGTGTCATTCGTATGACTAAATACTGCCAAATAAGCAAGCAATTGTATATATCTGTTTTGAACTATGCAGCATCATGCGAACTAAAAGTAAAAAAACGCTAAAATGCGCAACATGCCATCAACACGTGATAGAACCGCGTGGGCGGCGATCGCGGAAAAGGATATACTCTACCTGTAACGTGAAGCCGTACGTGCCATTCTTCTTTTCGACGATTATGGTGCGTCGACGACGATCCCCGTCGGCACGCGTGGACCGATCCGATTTCGTCCTCTCGAGAACGGCCTGTGAAAAAAGTGCCGATTATTTCGTCATCCCCCCTGTACAGTATTCTCTGCATCCGAGAATCTCAAGAATTTCGCATGGTTTACTTTACGTGATCTGTCGATTAGAAGCGAAGACTTGCTTTTTTATGACAGCTTGTGCCGTTAAAAATAGACATAACAAACATGTAAGAATCGAAGTTATAAGCGTTGTGCATAATAATTCGTACTATTTCTGTTCTAAACTGACTAGATTAAATTAGATCTACTCCACAAAGTAATTTTTTACTTCGCAGTTCGCACAATTAAGTTATGCAAGAGCGCCAATTACGACAATCAGCTAAAATTAAAACAAACACAAAACCTACATACTCGCATTACATAAATAAAGCTCCCGCGCGTGTGAAAAAAGAGAAAAATGTGTTTCTCCATCGATCACAATGAAAAAAAAATTATATTGTATATATATCTCGGAATGCGCTGCGGTGGTTGGTCGTGTAATCAATCCGTGTCTTCATCTCGCGCGTCATTAAAAGGCGCAAGAAATTTAATACAGTGCAGTAGTAGGCACACACGTGTCGTGCGCCGTAAGCGACTAATTATCCTTGCCTTGTGCTCTCTCAATTTCAGCTGCAATAGCTGCCGTGCTCTTTTTTCGGTTCGTGTATTTACAACTTTGAGGAGTGTGTTCGATATTTTTTATGAGGAGATAATGATGTGGTTGAAGCGGACTTTTTAGCTGGTGGAGTGGCCACGGGAAATTAACATATGTGCCTTAGTGAGTGTAGGAAAAGGGTGCCTTGAAAGAAATTCAAACAAAATCGTAAAAAAAAATAAAATGAAAATTAAAAAAAAATCTGTACCTTGGAGTTATAAGGTCTTTCCTTATACATTTTGTTTGAACTAAAAATCATGCAGAATCATCTGGAAAAATATCAAAATAAAATCACCAAACGATAAAAAGAAAATTCAAACGTTTATATACGCATACTCGAGCGCATACTTGGTCGGTATATCTTAATAACAGAAACGATAAAGTTTAAGGGTTGTCATAAAATCCATCGTAAAATCATCGTAAAACCTAAAAAGTATTTTGATCTTGCAGGTCACATCCATATCCACTTAAAAAAAAATTTACACGACTTTCGTTACCCAGACGTAAACTTCGTTCGCACAAAACTTCCCAAGAGGATTAGAAAAGCTCAGTACCAATCCAATCTCCTCAGCATCCGAGAGAGAAAGAGAGAAAAAAATATTGATCTCCAAGCATGTGATACGAAAATCAGCGAGTTCGACACGTCGGCTCGCTGCCAAGTAAACTTCGCGACTCGTTCATTCATACATTCGTCTTCGCAGCCGCACGTTATAATAATAAAGCGTCTGATTTATCACTCCCAGTTCGGACTTTGCCCAAAAGAAGAAAGCATCAAGTAAATGAAAAAATAAAATTACACGCTCGACGAGGCTGCTCCATT
Source organism: Cecidostiba fungosa (assembly GCA_900474305.1). Taxonomy (NCBI): domain Eukaryota; kingdom Metazoa; phylum Arthropoda; class Insecta; order Hymenoptera; family Pteromalidae; genus Cecidostiba; species Cecidostiba fungosa. The sequence continues at coordinate 66,196 of UCOJ01000262.1, read as the reverse complement.
CCTCGTCATCGCTGAGCTCGATCCCGCCGCTGTTTCTCGGATTCCCACTGCTCCCAGGTTGCTGCTGCTGGGCGGCACTCTGCGAGGCACTACCGGCGGCCTCATCCGCCTCCTGCTGTTGCTGCTGCTGCGAGCCGTTCATCCTGTAGCCATCACAGTGTAAAAACTAAGGACTAATAACGGGACTAAGCAACGATAACGAGAGAAGAGAATAATGTACACCGAAAGCAAGCGCGCGAGAGAGACTACATCCTAGAATCCGGTCGACGGCGAGCTGCTCTCGTCGCCGACTGACTGGCACGCAGGCGCCGGAATATCGGCCTATAGGGGAGGAAGCCGGCGACGGCGCAGTGACGCCGACGGTTAACGACCCCGTAACAACCGAGGGGTGTACGTATACATGCACACATTGCTACTGGACTATCGCACAGCCCTTATTGTGCGGGTGGCTTCTATGTAGGCTGCAGAGTGTGAATGTGCTGAAGAGAGAAATTCTGGAGACCCCCCTTTCGCTTTCTTTTGAGTGCGCGCGCGAGAGCTTTCGTATACGCTGTTGCTCACAGAGCGAGTGCACTGCACCGAGGGTGATGGGATTGCGGCTTGTGAGATGGCTTGTTGTCTTGAGATTGTGGGATGCGAGAATTAGGTTTGATGTACTTCAAAATTTCCCGATGACGTCACGGAATATTTCGTTTGAATTTTATATTTAATTTACAATGTGTATTTATGGTTAAAATTTATCAGATTTTTAATGTTAATTTACCGAGAAATTCTGCGTATATATCAAAGCAATTTGCATACAGCGTGTGTTATTGTTGCATTGTTCGAATTCGCGTTGGCGAAAATAAAGCACGCCTAATTTAGACTCTTTGTGTATACGCGAAATGCTTTCAGCTTTCTTTTGCACTTTCTGGCCTTACGAGTTTACACGGCTTTAGATAAAGAGTCGTTGTGTGTATTTGTTTGTCGCTACATTTATTTGGTTTTTATCTCGTCTTTTTGAAAAGAGGATCACGATTGCTGATTTTAAATGACAGGCTGATAACGAGGTTGATTTACCAGCTCTTTCTGGTTTTCCCTTTCTTTTGAAAGAATGATAAACATTTTATTTCATTCCATTGTGATTTTAATCTCTCTTTCAAACAATATTCATTTTCGATTTAAATCTGTCAGTATTATATTTATGAAAAATACAGTAGGCCGATAAGCGAGCGATAATTACGACATATAGCCTTTAAAGGACGATTTATGCAATACAGATACAGAATATCTCTTGTTCTCTATAAATAGTCGCGTCCTCATATATATACACGCCGAGAGTTGACACGAGTCGCCGGATGAATCATCCGCAATGCACTTTCCGCTAATTCTGCCCGATAGCTGCACACGCACCACTACACTTTTCCTCGTTCAACAATAGCCGCTGTCAGCTTAATGAGACAGTGGTTTTCTCTCTCCGCAAACTTTGTTAGCCAATAGTTTTCATTTACACTAATTCTCCCGTCACTCATAATTCCATTACGTAAGTGATTCCGTCGTTATTTCTGTTTTTTCTTCTTTTTCTCGGATTTTTTTCTATTAACGACGACCGGCTTAGCGTCGCTTTTCCGCTCTTCTGCTGGGGTTTCGATAAGTTTTAGTCTGGGAAGTGGTGGTGGTTTCGGCTTGGGCACCGGCACGTTCCTATAGAAATGAAAAAAATAATGTCATTTTGAAACTATGCAAGTGTATTAGATTTAAGTAAAAGCGCTAAATAACGTTACTGGAAAGTCATCTGGACGTGCTGAGCATTTTTCTCGTGATTTATCTGAACCCAAATGTTCGACTGGGTTCTCGGTTTCGGGAAAAACTCATCTGGAGCGCAGCAGGCCTTGCAATCCTCGAGACGCTCGTCTTCTCGAATTTTTCGCTCCCAGGCCTCGTTCCATACTTGCTGGCGCTCTTCCTCCTGTAGCTTCAATTTCAACAACTTTGCGGCCTCCTCTTCGAGCTTTTTTTGCTCATTCGAACCGTTTCCGTTTTTGCTCTTTTTCTTTGCTTTTCCCGACATTTTCCTTCTTCTTTGATGTATTAAAACCTTAAATTTCGATGGGATGCATTGCCAAAAATACTTCTCTCAAATCTGAAAGTATAGGTTAGTTAGTCTAGTACGTGACAGAATAAAACAAGCAAACGTGTATTTTCTATGTATATATGTTGTTTTCGTTGTATCTACCATCTGCTTTGATCACTTCCTGCAGGCGGAAGATTTGTCTTCTTTAATCTCGCATCCGCACTGTCTCGTTCCCTTCTCACCTTGCGTCTCGAACAAACTTTTGTAAGGCGTACGTCCATGATTCTCCGACTGGCATTCTACTTAAATGAAAATTTCATTAAACCAAACATACCACCATATTCTACTCATGCAAACAAATCGTTATACCCCTAAGTGGTTCGCGTCTCTGCTTATGCGATGCAGGACAACATGGTCTTTTCCTCGAGCTTTTTCCTTTCGATTCGCTTCTCTTCTTCTGTCTACCGCTAACATCCGTCTCGCAGCAGCTTCTCGGTGTCTTGTCCTCGACCTTACACTCGTTGGTCTTCTTCTCGCACACGCAGTTCTTCAGAGCGTCTTCTTCCAGGATCGTCGACGCCACCTTCCTGCACTGAAACACCGGACTGTTCTCCGCACCCTTGAACAGGTACGGCTTCTTGTTATGCGGGTTCTGGAACTGAGTGACTACTTTCCTGCCCAGTCTCGAGAACCTCAGAAATACGCAGACTTCGCCAACACACTGCCCCGTGGCCGTCGAGATTCTGAAATTGTTCTTCAGTGTCTTGCAAGGATTCTGAGACGTGAGCAGTGACTCCTGGAGTAGACAGTTGATCATGTCGCGTATCTCGATCTGGCATGTGCCGATTGTTATAATATCCGGCAGGACAGTCGGGGGTAGTTTTTTGTAGACTGACATGGTGATTGGGAAGGCACATAGGGGTGTTTTTAGGAGTTTTGACGGGAGAGCGAAGAGACATGATTTGCCTTTGCGAAAGACCTGTGCGTCAGCACCTAGACAGGTACAGTTGTCGTCGGAAGTGTCTTGGCAAATGTAGACCGGTGGGAGGTTCAAGATCTGAAAATATCGTTTTTTCAAAACTTTTTTTAATAAACGATTTCTGATTTTTTTATTATTCTTTTAATGATTGTAAGGTAAACAGCATCACGTGTATCGTTTATTGTTTGAAAATACACTGTATTATTTTGCAATTCAAAAATAGCTGTTAGTATTTAACGTGTATTGAAAGCTTTTTCACTGCTCTATATAGTCTATACAGAAGCGTACTTTGAATTCGATGCATGTTTTCACGAGCAGGACGTCATCGTGCATGGCCTGAACCGATGGGATGTTGACGCGATCGACCAGAAATTCCAATAGAAAGAGTTCCTGCGTATCGGAGTCCTCCATTTTTTTGTCAGCGAGTTTTACACTTTTACGAATTTTTTTCTAGTTTTTTTTTAATATATTTATTTAGTTTTGTATGGTTCTTAAGGTAAATCGTCAGACATAACCACTCATAATTTTGCTAAGGCGTCCAAAAAATTTCAAGTTGGAATTTCAAACCGTTGGTCTAAAGTCAGCTGTTCGTATGTTTTTGTTTTGTTTAATTCAAAATTATCAGTTATGGCAACATCAAAATTCTAGTTTTTTTCAGAAACTCATTTTTATAATTTTATACTAAAAATTAAAAAAAAAAAAAAAAAAAATAGCAACATAATAGCTTTTCAAACTCTAAACACAATTTTCTGTAAAGTATAAAGAAAATCAAGATGACGGCGATAAAGTCAACCTCGACCTCTGACCCTAACCCACCGATCCGCGAGACCTGCAGGGAGCAATACTTATTCCTCCTTGAGTTCTACGTTCGTTGCATTCAAAGTCCTCGACTCACCAAGCTCAACGAGATGTTCTACGTGCCTACGACCGTTGCATTCCGCTTTCTCGATTTCAAAACCGTAAAAACAATAACTCCAATTGACATAATTATTTTATCCAAAATCTATTTCATAGTACTGAAATAAAATGATAAATTTATATATCAACAGGACGACGAGCTGCAGCTGACACCGGTAAACACTCAGTTTCAACCTCAAGCCGGTATCGCTGACGACATCGAACCCTTTTACGCCGGTCGTTCGGTGCTATTTGCTTTAGCCCAAAGTGCTGTGTCCAACGTTTACAGGGATTTCAAGATCGACGTCAGCGTATTCAAGAGGATGCCCAAGGAGATTAAGCCAGATGTATTGGTTGGCAAGGCCGAGGTCGACCTGAGTGTGCACTTTGCGGCTCTGCGCAAGGAGATGATCGATAGCGTGAAGTATCCCGAGGCTGCTTTGCCGGTGAGGAACATTCTGATTTTATCGCTATTTATTGTTTTTTTATTTATACATTTAAGTATTTGTGTTATTTGTGAATGCGATAATTGATCGAATCAAAGGCAAACTGTTCACTTTTGCGAGAGTCTGAATTATTGTTTGAGTGAAGCAATTAATAGTTTGAGATACTCTGATTGACTGTTCTATTCAGAGCTTAATGTGAATAATCCACTGTTTGTGTTTCGCAACAAGACATTTTCTTAATTACTATAAATAGAGCATAGAAGCCTTATTATTGCGTACGACTTCAGAAATGAAACTTTGTTCAATTGCATCAACAGAACCCTTCAAAAACCTTCGACGACGAAATTCCTCTTTTCTTCGACGACCGTCTATGCGGTACTTTAGGCATCTTTGCACGAATATCCGCCTACGGCCAGACGATAATAACCGAGTTTTCGGCCCCTCAAGACGATATCTCCGCCGCGAGTTTTCTCTTCAAGGCCAACGACGCCGAGTGTGATAACCGTCCATTGAGCTACAAGTGTCGCGTCCTCGAGCCCGACACTTGTACTCTATCGTCGATTCTCTCGGAGGATGGAGCGGCCAGGAGAAAGGACTGTTTTGTATGTAAACCGCCGAAAATGGCCTGTTCGCCCTGCAGAGTTGCTTCCGGAGCGAAGATCGCGTCGAAGGATGTGTGTCAGAAAAAGCCCGAGACCCAGTGTGTCTTGGATAGTTGTACGCCGGGCATACAGACTAGTCGAGGATCTACGGAGCCTTGCGGCAAGGCTGTCGTGCTCAAGGTTCGGTCATAAATCAAAATTTTAGATATTGTAAATCTCGCGCGGTTTTTAATTTTCTATGATGCGCTTTTGACGATGCCGACCTTAAGCATAACGCAACTTCTTTTGTTTCGACTTGTTTGATTTACGCCAACAATTATTTGATGCGTAATCTAGACTCTATAACTCATCGCTGCTCGATCATTATTCAATTAAAAACAATCAAACTTCCGAGAAAATCCAATTAAAAACGAGATAAAAATAATCATCCATAATCTTATAATGATAAAAATAAATCAGGTCTCGGGTCTTCTTGACGCCTGTGCGGATGGGAAACCTCAGCAGCCCTGCGTAACCGTCGCACCCGAGAGCGAGGCGACGAATCCAGCAGATATGTGCGACCCAGAACACGACGTTTTTATTCTTCGGATCGGTAAAAAGGGCCTCGTCGGTGCCGGGGAGAAGTCCGACATCCAATTGGAAATGCGCACACCCAAAGGTCCGGAGAGGAGACCACCGGTGAGACTGGAGACCCGGGAAATACAAACTGAGGAGGCAACTAAGCAAGGTGGAAAGAAAGGTGGCAAAGGAAAGAAAAAGAAGAAGTGATAAGGTAGGTCGAGTATTGCATTGTTGCTTAAGATTAGGTAGCGGTTCATAAATTCATATCAGAAAGCAAAAATTGTATCGAGAAAATAAATGCTATCTGAAGATAAAACATATGTGACCTATATTAAGCTTCCTCGAGACTGTCGTGGAGTCAACGACTATTCGACGTGCGACATAAATTCATAAAGCCTGTCATTTTCGAAGCAATTACCGTCGCTGATGTGCTCATTTCTTTTTTTTCGGCGTAGACACATGCATATCTACACGTACAGACATCGTCCGAGACGAGAATTCATCTCTGAGAAACTGTCGCAATTCCGAGTGATCTCTATCGCTGACAAGGCGCTTTTTATCGAGGTATATATTATATACAATCGCACGCCAACGTGGTGTATACACATACGAAATAATACGGCGAACAGCCTAATTGTAACAAGCTGCAATTTCCGCACAGTCGGACATGTGTGACCTCGTTTCTCGAGCATACGGCCAACCTTGCGATGTGGTTTTGTCGGGAAACGCAATTTTTCACGTGTGACTCGTGAGACTCGGACTAGTGACGTTGGATAACATTGCAGATATGTTGTTAGAGATAATGGGTATATAACTGTATATGTTGCACAAAAGAAAGTTGTTTGATTTGTGCGACTTCATGATATTCGAATGTTTAAATATAATTAGTTCATCTTTAGCTATTTTCTTTAATCTATGAATATAAATCGTATCTTGTAAAGATATTGATTGATTAGCGAATGATAACAAGAATGATAAGGACAAGTAATTTTAATCAAATTGACCAGGCTTCTGATAACGATTCGATCAGCTCAATATGTATAATAGCTATTGTTAATTGATTCGAGAGAACATATAAAACAATCCATTTATTTATATCTATTGGAATACTTCCAAAGTAATTAAATTTTTATCAAGTGGCTTTATTATTTCACTCCTGTTATATATCACATATTAAAAAGAAAGCATCACACAATAAGTCATAAGTGAAAAATGCTGTTCAACAACTTACGAACTTTTGTTCCCACGGACTAGCTATTTCTCCCCGACGAGGAATGCCTCTTTATCGAGCGCCGAAGCCTGGCCCACCAGCATTTTAGTCTAAATTATTAATTGTTGGCCACTTGCGGCAATCTAGATGTTCGACCCATGACAATTCGGGTCGTCCTCCCGACGGATTTGTCTCGTTCTCTGCGTTAATGGTTGCCGAGTTGTAGGTATTAGACACGAGCGCAACTCAATAAGCTCAGACGCCATCAGATGATTGAAAGTCGAAATCAAGGCGCGTGCTGGTAGTTTTCTACTGCGTTGTGCTTTTTTCGGCCGAGAACTTTCATCATCTTCATTCTGCTTCAAAGGCGAAATAATTATATACTTCCACGTTCGTTATTAATTTTACTCAAGTACCGAGAAAGTGTTTTTTTTTTCAATGAAATGTGTATTGTAAGTGATTTCGTGCAATCAATTATTTGATAAGAATGTATAATAGTCGTTCGCCGAATCGATTTGCTTAAATACTTTTTACGACGCGGTTCCTCTTTTATGAGAAACTCCAATTATACAATAAACGCGACTTGTATTTAAAGGCATCTACTGTACTTTTAGAAACTCAACACATAATAGTATAAAGTCTACAGAGACTATAAAATACAACTCTATATTGATCGAAGTATTCTGTTATTACAGCTGCCATTCGATCTTCCTAGGAAGATTCGACAACGTGTCTTTTAAGCACCTAACTCTTTCATTATATTGGTGAAGATATTCCAATCGACTCCAACGCAAAAGAGCAGCGAATTCCGCATTGTGTATAAACGAGCTTTTTAACTAGCTCACCAAGGCTATAAAGATCTCAAGTGTGTTCGCCGGGTGTCGGCGTCACGTGCCGCCGTTATGCTGGGAACGCGACACATGTAGATATCGATATTATTTTACCTGCACGAGACCTTTTCAATGCTCTGCAACGATTTCTGGAAATCGATTTTTCTTGTTTAACTCATCGATCGTAGTACGCCTGTAAGATAATATACATATATTATATATTTAAGACAAAAAATTGAGGCTTGTTATTTGTTATATTCGTTTATTTTTAGCATATGTTTAAACTTTTCTAAATAAATTTTGAAGGACACTACAAGCAATACAAGTATATCATAGACTCGTGCAACTGCACTTCGATAACTCAAAGTCCAAATCGGTTTTCCTCTTTACATGACGAAGCTTATGTAGCAACACACTTATCCGTAGAGAAAATACTTCATTAAAACTGAAAATACGATAACATTGAATATAGAATCGGGCGTCATTAGACCCAAGCAGATGATCGAAGTGTTTTGATACAGTCCGCTGTCTATCGAGACTATCGCCGTCCATATGTCGTTTGTTATGTCTCGCGTGATTTCTTATCAAAGCTGCACACGATGTTACTCCATATATGTTATGTTCCATCGAGATCTTTGCAACTGCTGCAGGTCTAATCTATTCTGCTTGTAATTTTATACACGATTACTGTATTCAACTTTAAAAGAAAAAAGGGAGAACTGTCCGTCATTTCACAAAAGGGCCTATGGGTATACTTATGCACATCTGGCGCGCGTAAGTTGGGAAAGTTGCATATACAGACAAATGGAAGTCTGACCTGATGATCCTCGTAAACATATTGTCTGTATAGACGGAGCACTTAAACGAAAGACTGCTGCGAAGGAAGTCGACTGCTTCTCTTATTATGCCTGTGCGAAATGAATCCATCAAGAAATATTTAGTTAATTTTTATTTCTGTGTAAAATCATGACTTAAATAATAAGCTTTTGTAAGCATTTGTTGCATGTTCTGCATCTGTCGATAACTCGAGCGACTAGAGAACATTGTGCTGCGTGAACTTTGATCGGAGAAGTTATGCATCATTGATCCTTTGTTGAAGCTTATGAGATAAACACAAGATAAACTTTTATTGGAAAATGAATTGTTAAAACATTTCTGTCTTGTTTTTCACTGTACTTTATTACTTATGTTTGTTATTTTTAACAAAAAAAGAAAAAGAAAACAAAACATAACTACGAAAATAAGTCAGCAATAAAATGTAGGTCAAAGTTAAGCACTAACGCAATTTCGCGTCAGATAATTTTGCATATTCGCACGGCTTTACTATACGATACAAGTTACATAGATAACAGCTTAATCTATGTCATATTTTAGATATAACGTGATAAATAAACTTTTTTTATTTGTAGAAGGTAGCACCGCGGAAGTGTTAAGCACATAGTTTCTGGCGATGTTGTACGTTGTTCACGACTGTACTTTTCGTTGATTACAATAATGTATCATAATTTTGGATTACATTAACAAGAATTCAATAATCAAGCGGCAGCTTATTTATTTTAAAAATAATTTTGGCAAATAAAGATTTCTAATTCAATAGGAAATACGTACTATATTCTTATAACAGAAATTTTTTCAGGATTCCTCACGAGCTATAAATAATCAAAGGCGACACCGCAACAACTGTAAAACACAGCATTGAAATCCGAATCATCCGAAAAAGAAAGATACCAGCAGGCTATTCTCGCTCGGCAGCACTACTCCAAACTTCATGAGCTACAGTACTTGACTTTCAAATCTTATCTACAGAATATCGCCGCCGCAAAAATCAACTTACTCCCTCGGAGCCGTGGTTAAATAAACGCCGCCGATAAAAGTCATCAATACAGTCGTCGCTCTCACTATTGTCCGTGCGCTTCTTTACATCTATATCTATATACATTGAAGGTATTCGCGCCTTCTGTATAGACATACACTTATAATAGCGTCTAATACCGTCGCTAGCTCATTAGAAGCGCGGCGCCGAAGCGTATTACGTGTCCTCGTGAGAGACGTGAGTGTAGTTCTCAGGCCGTTGACCCAAGGTGTAACGTCCGCAATGTTCTAGCGACAGAAATTCTCTACGACTGCTTAAAATGTAAATCGAGCTCTTCTTGCAACACAAGCCTTGATAGCTACTTATACAGATATCAAGAAAGTCTAGAAAAACTAATAAACTGCAATAAGCTTGTTGCGTAGCGGGATACCAATCGCACACCTGCATTATCGTCGACATTCCCGCGAATTTATCGCGTCGCTGGCGACTTCTGGCGGTAGAGGCCCCAGACCTCGAATAGACCCGTATAAAATTTCAGTCACTGCTCCGTTCTCTCTTCCTCACGTGAGAATCGTGCTTTCCTCTGCAGGTGTATTTTATTTCTAGTGCAAAATCGGCGCGCGCATCTCGCGCATGTCTGTATCTACGGCTAAGCACATGGTTCTCACAAGCTATCATCGTATGCATATCTGAGTGAATACAAACATTACGGCGTGGCTTCCCCAGGAATTATGCTTGATGTGCGATGACAAACGCTTTTTTTTGTTTGTTTCGGGGATGATTCGTTTTTCTGATCGGGGGAAGGAGTTTGGCGCGGTCGAAAGTTATCGAGCGGTGACGTTGAACTTACGATGACGTCATCGTTTGCCCGAATTTCATTGCGTGACGTCATGCCCTATTAAAATGTATACGAAAACCTTTCACAGTTAACATATTCGAACAAGGAATTGCAGATAGCAGTAATGAAAAAAAGAATTGCATCACATTTTCTCGAGCATCCTGAATTATTCTTATTTGAAAAAACACATATAAAATACATACGAAATGTAAATTACAAAATTCACGAATTCGGAAACGAGAAATTCCTTCTTCTTGAAAGTGTACAATTCAAATTTTTTAATTTTAAATTTCAATCCGTAGGAACTCTCCATGGACCAACTCCGAACCGACTCAAGGATCCACCTTCAAATACCAAGAAGGTCCATTAAAAAAGGCAAAAAAGTCCTTGGTGATATAGGGCCCGAAGAAAAAAAGGCTAGATTCTAGTCTTCGCTGCTGCATCCCTCAACCAACGCCGTATGTGCCACCAGAGCCATGCCTTCGACTCTCCCTCTATACATCATCAACTCTCCAACACACAGTCACATCGCGCTATATACATATAACCAACGGGAGAGCAAAGAGAAAGAGAGAAGAGAGTCAGTCGCTCGCTCGCTCGCGGCAGCTAGACAGCGCAGACAGGGAAGGAGGGAGAAAGAAGAAGTCGGCCGGGCGGGGAGTGTTATAGCAGCTTTGCACGACGCGTCGTCGGCGCAGCGGCAGTAGTCCAGTCTCTCTCCTCGGCTCGCTCGCACAGCGCGGACGAGAACACACGGTATAGTCGTACGCCGGCTCGTGCGACCGACCGCGTGCATCACACACACATATACTCACACAAGACGCCGCTGCTGCAGCCAGCCGTCCCCCGAAAATAATGAGATAGCAGTGCGCCGCCCGCTGTATAAGTAGTACACACGAGAGAAGAAAAAAGTACGCACACGACAGGGAGAAAGACGAGAACGAGGAGAACTTGTTGGCAGCACAGAGATTATCGAGAGAGACTTGCGAGGTGAGTTTATCGAGAATAACGTGCAGCTTTATATGTTGTGCCGGCGATCGATCCACGAAGACTGTACTTAATTTAGGCGTTGAGGCCACCGGTCGATCGGTACGCTGGGGTGATTATAGGTTTCGCTCCCAATTTCTGGAACTGAACGTATTATACTACACTTTCATGTGCTTCCGTGACGACTGCTCGTATACAAATGTTCGCTCGATATTCCGCCTGTAACTCGGAGCAATTTTCCCGACAGTTGGGATTTGAAATTCTAATTTTTTTTGTAATTCATAAGAATTCATTGCACTTGTTAACTTCCAGCCGCGCTCATGCATCTTTCATCCGTTCGCTTCCCGATAAAAAAGAAATTATCCCGGCGCGCTTGGCTGCTCCGAAATTTCCTTCCCGCCGAAAACTTCGTGGAACGGCGCATAGGGTTCATTGACAATCTGCTCGTGGCTGACGAAAGCCGCGTCGACTCTGCGCAGCATCTTTGCATCATCTTGTTCAAAGCCCGAGGCGCGCGCGCGTTCGTCTAAAAATAGAGGCACCTCAAATCCTCCTCCTCCCGCTCAACCTAACAGCCAAAAACCGCGAGGCAAAATTGTTCGGTATTCCAAGGAAAAAAAAAGTTTCCGCGATACTCAAATTCGAAATTAGCCGCGTGCCGCGACGGAGCTGCACTTTTCGGCGCGTCTCGATTTCCGGCTCGGGTCGCGGGCTCTAAATTTAAATATCGGCCGGGTATTTTTATCGGGGGTAGGAGACAACGACGTATGTGGCAGTCGTTTCAGGCGTATATGCCTAGGAAAGGCCAGGCCTATATGCGGCGGACACGAGGAAGTCGGAAAACGGATGTAGTATAGGCCTGTACGCCGAGTATAGTTATAGCTCTGCAGTCAAGGCTGCCATGAATTTAGTGAGAGCTTGTCGGAACGGCTGGCGCTATAGACCGTTATAGAAGTTTGCCAATTTTCACTGTGTGTATACCTACTTAATACAGTAGTGCGAATTCTCGGTAAGCTCTATTATACAATTTCTCTCTGTATATAAAAGTTACAAGCGATTTAAAAGTTTATTCGAATGCACGTGTCTTGCATGACCACAGATAACACTTTCATTTCGCGGTAATCTAGCTTCCTCGTCGTAAAATTAACGGAATTTTACGCGCGAATATAAATGCAGCATCGTACGTCACGACGTCATGCAGCGCGCATACGAAACCAGCCTAATACGCAATCGACGTCACGACGACCCGTAAAAAATAATCGATTTTTATGCACAACTAATCCAAAAATCAAGCTGTTATTAAATCTAGAACGACATTTCTCGGATTCAGCAACAAAACGCGTTCACTTCGATTTACATTTGCGAGTGTAATGCATAATAGTGGAAAATGCATTCGTACATACACCCTAGTGTATACAAACTATCGATTAATGCTCACCGGGTAAAAAGCCACTCGTTACCATATTGTATATATCCCGCACATTTCTGAATCTTTTTCCTCGTATTATACACGTACAAACACAACTGTTCCTACATATTACTATCACACTATCAGTCCTTATCTCCCTGTGTCTGACTCTACACATCGCACAGGAAAATAAAGATACGCAAATACGCGGTCGATAACATATGAAAAATAAAAGGCGAACTATAAGTATAGTGTAGTGCGTTCAAGTGTACGAAAAGCTGTACACGTGTTTCGTCAGGCGAGACGCGTCGACCACGTGGTGAGCAGACGCCATATCGTATAAAAGAGCGCGCGAGCGCGTGTATAAGCGGTCTGTGTCGTCTCTAGTTCGATATATATATGCGCTCTTCGCGGGCTCGACTACCGCATGATGTAATCCGGTGTCGGTATTTCGGGCAGAATCGATAGGAAAGCGCGCGCGCGACGGTATATAGAGTAGCAGCTTTACCCAGTTCCGGAGAGTCGGGTCAGGAAGTCACGACGGGATATGAGAGCATGTATATATAGTGAGTACAGCTGAATTTTTTAGATTTTGGGTGAGTGTACGGGTGCACTCCGGGGAGGTTTGTTTAATCTGTCAGCTACACGTTGAATTTTTAGTTAGAAATGAGCAAGTTCTCTCTGAATAGTAGCTTGAAAAGTTAATTAATTTTGAAATTTTAAAAGTCTTTCGGTTGCGTGATACTTGCTCGCTGGTATGCGTGTCTACGTATAGTTACGGTTTTGTAAGTTCAATTTTTGCGAGAGCTCAAAAAAAAACCTAAATTATACTTGCAGACTTTTTAAAGGTAATTAACGTCTCGACGAACATTAAAAGTAAAACAAATAATGAAATAAAAGAGTTGAACTATATTTTGTACTTCGGTATCGATCGATTCGTTAGTGTATATTGGCATCAAATAATTGACGCTTTGTTTATTTCAACGCAATCCCATATCGGTACAAATAAATGCTTGTGTTATCATTCTACTTATAAAAATATTCGATAAAATTTATAGATTGGAAATGACGATGCACCGTTGAAAAACATCGAATATTTACTATGACTAGCTTTGGCATTGCGTGAAACTCTCCTCTGTCATCGAACAGTCGATCATTCTTTCAGTTGCTCGCGTTATCGCTGTTCGAACATGATTTACGATCACGAATGAAAAACTTTAAATGCTCACGCTGCCTACGTTTCGCGCATATACACAGCCGTTATAAAAATGCACACGAGTCCGCTATTGACGTCTTCGGGTGAATAAACATTCCGTTTGCTCAATATCACATTTAACAATATTCTCAACGCGCGCAACCATGTTATTAAAAAAAATAATTGCTTTCGCTGCGTGGAAAGTGCACAGCGTGCGCAACGTGTATAATTTTTTCTATAGGTTATAGGAAACTTTGATGAAAATGCGCGCTAAATGCGTGTTATTTATATAACAATATAATGAAATAATATTTGCAATGGTAATACAGGCGTAAAGTGTACGTGAACCTGCTGGTCTTATTTTACGAATAAACATTGACTGTAACTCGTGCGAGAAGTATAATTATAACTAAAGATAAAAATTAAAAATTTTATTCGAATCTCATGATACTCTCTTTATAGTTAATCAACCGGTATAACGGCAAAGCAAAAACTTTACAGAAGGACGTAAAAAAATGTAATATCGACTCCGCAAAAACTTCCATCATCATCCTCCTCTACACCTAAAACTTTCCTTCAGTCCGCAGCCTGGTCACGTGCTCTCCGCGTTATTCTAAAAGCAAGTATATTCCTCTGCTTTTTTGTTATTTCGCGCCTTCGCGCGAGATCCTCACATTGTACGCGAACGACCTACATTTTGCCGCTAAGTTTATCGTCGGCGAAACGTCAATGCCAATCGATTGAACTTCGAAGCAGGTGTTAATGAAACTTTGCACCATAATTCATATATGCATATAACTGCCGGTCAATTATGTATTCGGGGATTCCGTTTGTGTTTGTTAGTGAGTTATTTTCGTACTCATGTGATAACCACACTTTTAACCGTTGACCACTGAACCAGATATTGAAGATCTTTGATGTCGCTTGTTTTGTGACAGGTATGCTATTTATACTTCGATAATTCGTGGTATGAAATTGGATTATATAGTACTTGTGAAATCGTTGATAAAAATGATCAAAGTATTTATACTTGAAATATAGCATCGGTATTCCATTATTTTTGTACGTTATTATTTTAAAGACGATTTAAATAATATCAAGGCTATTCGAACTATCTATCGATGATTTTTATGAATGAAAGTGATAAGCAAGAGATAAATGAATCTGTATATAGAAATGTATCAAACACGATAAATGCTAAGTAACGTTTGGCGTTTTGTTTGCATGGCGATTTGCACCATAAGCAATGAGAATTTGTTAAATATTTTCCACTTGCGATCATTTATAATCGAGTCCAATGATATTTCTTTAAAAAGAGTACTTGTCTGGTTGAGAAAATATTTTGTGTTGACGATGACCTTAAATTTTGCGTAACGATAACGCCTGACTTATCACGTTATTTGCCAATACTAGCATCATTGTGTTCTCAAACGTACATGTATTTTGTAAAGACTCGGACTAAATTTTCCTTGGCTATACAGATTGCGCTAACGTCTCCTTCATCGCATGTTCGCTTCTCTATAGATAAAAATAATGAGATTGTTGTTTACCTTTTCGCTCTGCGTGAAACAATTATTTTCGCACGATCGTCCAAATTCATTTTAACGCCTTCCGCTGCGAAACGACGTATCGCTTTTATTTACAGCTGTAATCCGAATAACGCACGAATTCAGTCGCTCGAAGATCTATTCTTGTCACAGCGCATTAGGCTCAATGGCTAATCGTGTTCGATCATATACAGAGTCGCACAAGATATCGCGCTCACATAAATATTTATTAATCGTATGAATGCGTCAGTCAACGAAAGATAAACACGGGTCAGATCAGTATTTCGCGTGTAATATTTGCCCAACGTTATCTCGACTCAATTATAGGCAATATGCCCCATCAATGTCAAGCTTTCTTTCCTCAAACTTTTGCTCGATACACGCTCGTGCCTTTTCCTTATATATTAATATCATGCTTTTAGTGTGAAGCACATTACATCAGTGCAAATATTTGCGAGAGTTAGTCGGAGGAACTCATTAACCGCTCATTAGATGCCATTACCTAGAGGGAACTGGTAATACTGCTTTTAATGATGATTTCATACTTGTTCGGAAATTGCTGTTTGGGGAAAATTTCGTATTGTTATGTGCACCATGCAGTAGTATATTTTTGTATCAACTCTTTGACAATGACGCCAGAGATTCACAAGATAAGAGGCTTGGGTAGGAGTAATTTCTCGGTAAACAGAATTAAGGCCTAATTATCGTCGTAAATGCAGACGGTTGCAATCAGCGCTATTGCTCGGGCTTAAACGAAGCTCCTGTAATCAGTATATGAAAAGTTGTTATGCGAAGGAGTAATTGGTTTCGGAAATCAACATTATTGTCTAGCCTTGAACTCTGCTAGAAACAATTCTAAAATCGTCCTATCAGCCAATCGATGTTAAACACCTGCGCGCGATACGCTGTTTTCATGTCAAGCTCAAGAACATAGCTCTAATGAATAACCGAGTATTTGTTTTTGTTTTTAAGGAAAGAAAACTACACGGGCGATCGTTCACTACTATTTATAGATCTAAAATCGCAGCATATAGGAACTCAGTCACCATGACACTGCAAAGAGCCATCGGCACGACCCGCTTACATCGACTCGCGCAACACGTCCAAAAACAAACAAGCGAAACGCATCGATCGAGATGCAGCAGTGGCTGGTGCACGCGAATCCTCGTAAATGCGCTTTCATAAAAATCAGCCGCGCGAGCGAAGCCACGTAATACAAATCAAGTTAAGTAAAATGTAATTGAGGCTCAATTGAAAGTTTGCCACACAGCGTGATTCACTCTCTCTCTCTCTCTCTCTCTCCCTGTCTGCTGCGTCACTATATACGTATGTATCTACAACATGTAGGCGCCACTCACTGTGTGTATATATATGTATGTGGTATCTAGCCGGCAGCCGGTTTGTCCACTTATTTTTTGTCTCTCTCTTTTTCTATCCCTCGTCAAGCGCGGCTATTCTTCGAGCGAAAGAGCCTCATTATGCCGTCGTATATATGTATAGTCACGTGCAGTTTTGCAATCTTTGGAAGAATCTCGCCCACTCGTCGTCTCGCTCACCTGATTGTTGCAGACTTGTGTCGCGTCGTGCGCGGCTATATCGTAAAAAAGTGGAAACGACGACGATTAGGCGCCGTTAATGTGACTTTTATGCCGCTGCGGACGCTGATGATTTAATCTCTCGTGAGTTGATTTTACAGTGTTGTCAGTCTGTTATTAATGTTGCATTGCTTCGAAAACTGCATTGCGTTATCGCGTAAACGAGTTTTCGCATAGGTTCATAGGTGTTGTGTAATTAGATCGATGACATCGGTAATTGCGTAGACGCGACGATGCAGGCAATCAGCAAGTTGTGAATCACAACATACAGATGTTATAGAACAAATTACAAACTGATATAGGAGCTACAATCGTAGCAAGGTTATTGCAGCGATAATGTGCTGAGTAGCTTTGTATAAAGACAGGCATTATCTGCCAATTTGTTGTTTTTGTCAGTCTATAAATTCACGACTCTGCAACCCATAGTTATACGAGTAGCTTTTAAGCCGCTGAGTTGTAGGTCATCGCGCATACTTCAAGCTATTCTTCCCATGCAAATTTAATCACTCAAAGGTCGACAAATTTGTTTTCAAATAGACGCGCGTAGAAAGATTTTCGCGACTTTAAGAAGCCACGATTATGTTCGCGAGAACTCAAAATTCAAGGATGGCACGAAGTGTGATATTTGAATTACAAAGGTAAACAATAGTCCATCATCCATGGGACGTTTTGAGAGCGACTCGTCTGTTTGCGAGCGTCCCGCACACTAATACGCATATTTCGACGTTTTTCTGAAAAATGTATTTATAGAGCTTTGATGACGTACATCCGTTGGCGAAAAAGATTGACGTGGCCAAAATGAAAAAAATCTCTTTGTGAGTAACAGTGAATACACTATAAGAATAGACAGAGAGAAAAGAAAGCTCGGATGGTTATATTGAGTAACATTTCTGTGTAAACATTGGCAAACTTGCGCATATAGTTCACAGGTAAACACCGGTATTGCTCTACTTTCGGCTTTTCCCCACGACGTAATAATATTTGTCCAAGATTATCTTGGCTACATAGCTCATTTCGTTCGCTAGTTAATCTTTCAACGCCTGCGGTTACCTTTGTGGATACAGTTGTCGCGTCATAAATGGCATCCTATACCGACGACAACTGCGCTGTCGCATATACATACCTGTACAAATTCGAAAAACTTCATAATTATACGCAATCCATCGAAAATTCATCTCTAATTGAGCGAATATTCGGTAATATTGATAAGTACGAGAATTGTACGCGTATATTCGTGGCTCGGTAAACATTGGCAGTCTTAACTCTGCGCGAGAATTTGGCCAAGCCAACAAAGGACAGAATTCTAAAAGAGCTGGCTCCGACTCACTGATGAACTATTTTCAACGCTCGATGGGTACACTAACCCACGAATAATTGCAGTGAAACTGTAAACCTGTCGCTCGCTCGCGCGTCTTTTTTACCACCGCCGCAAACTTGACACACTTTGTGCGTATACACGTGCGACGAATTTTTCACCCACGTTTTTTTTTTATACTCTTTCCTCGATAACAACTTTCTCGTAGACATGCTTAGACTCTTTATGTAAGTATAATTATAGCGTTGAAAAGCGTAATCTCTTTTTACGCTGAGCGACTACAGTAACCCAAGACAACGTGTAGGTTATATGTAATCCAATATCAGCGAATGTGAACGTGAACTCTTTCTCTGAAATGTCCGTTAGAAAAAACACATCGTACGAGATTGTGTAACTAATTAGCCTTTTTCCGGCAGCGTTTGTTTGATATCGGCGAGAAAGTAAAGCTTTTCATCGACCCGCACAAAATTCGAGCGGCGATAATTTTTGTGATGTAATATAAGTATAACTTCGCGCCAGCGAAGTTTTAGAAATCGTACAATGATAGCAACGGTGTTTTTTGAGATCTGAGTGTTTGCTTTCGTGGAATAATGATGGATGCAGCCTAGTATAGCGAAAGATCCTTCGATTAATGTCTCTCCGAACGCTGGATTGTAGCTGACAGGTTGACAGAACGAAACGAGAAAAATATGAAAATCTGGATTTATTTAGCCGTCGATAAGATAATAAAAACAGTCCTGTATGTCATGCTCTAACGACTATCTCGACGAGCGAGATTAATTGTAACAAAAATAGAACCTCGATAATCAGTATATCCTTGCGACTATAGGTCTTAGCATCCAATCAGGTAAACGTGTATACGGTAAAAAGTGTAAGCAATAAAAACTAAACAAATCAAAGAAAAAGTCATCGTCTTTCCACGTATTTTGAAATTTATGTTACACAAATTCTGAGACAATGAAGTGCCTCCAAAAGTCAATGTACGTCAAATTGCGAATTAAAGCGCTCTTCGCAGAAAGACATTAGCTTTCCACGTATCCACGCACTGCTCTATCTTCTCTCATACCCACACTCGTCTACACGTGTATAATAATAGATTATAGAGAGAGACACACACAGAGAAGAAAGAAGGCCGCTGCGTCTCGGGTCAGCCGCGCGTACTAATCAGCCGGCAGGATCTCGCGCTCTAGTTGTCTCCGCAAAAAGCGACTGGAATATAATATATACCTGTGTATAAAGCGCAAATATAGTTCGTTACCCATTAAAACGTCGAAAATATCCGGCGCCGCTTGCTTTCCGGTATTTATGAGCCGGAAAGTCTGAGAGATATCAAGCTCCGCGATGCGGTAATGGAAGATGAGGTGAGATACCGAAACTTCCGCGTCTCAAGAGTGACGATCATTGGTATACAATGTTTCAGTTAAATAGTGTTCGTAATTAGTAGAGGCTTGGATCTCTTGTGGAGAACTGCGTCAGATCAAACCCTCGTTATATTGAAATGAAAAATTTTAATCGCATTCGGCACCTATGGTGTTACACACAATAATCGATTTTTCCTTTTGTACACTGCGATTAATGTGTCTGTTTACAATATTTTATTCTTCTCTGTTTACCATAGCTCTGCACAACAAATTCATTCGAGCTCCCTGATCGACACGAGTCAATCGCTCATTCACATAGATACTCGTATAACGCAATCCTCACCGCAAAACCATGAAGAATCAATCCGTCACGCATCAGCCTGTAAAGTATCAAATTAACGTACGCATTGCCCAACGCTCTTTCTCTCACGAAAAATAAAAGAAAGTCATCTCACACGCCTCGACACTTGCACAAGATCATCTCGCAAATATTTGCCATACTGTAAATAACGCATCGGCCGATTGATTATAAAGCTCAAACAGTCAATCGCGCATGTGGGCAAGGGTCAGAGCGGTAACCCCGGAAGCTTCGCGTTGTTGCTCGGATTATTCGCTCTCTCTCTCTATATATATCGCGGCTACTTCGTAATGAGCGACGCCGATAAACAAAAGCGCTGCGCGTGAGCATCGGGGGATGTCGAACGTGGAATAATTGTTATTCTGAAACGAGAATACTATATATACATTCTGTTTCGAGGGTGAAAAAAAGGAGTCTTATGATGTATATTACGTAAAAGGGCTGATAAGGCGATTATCAGGATAAACATTCGCTCATCGCTTTTTAAAGGTGATTCCCGCGACTCTATCGCTTCTCCGATTCTCACGACGGGCTTCGATATCGCTGGATACCTGTAATAATAATGACTCACAAAGGCTCTTCTGTCACACATACGACCGTAAATGCACGTGATAAATTCCCATGAGGCAGGAATATTGCGCAACGGCTTCCTCAAAATATGGATCAAGGAGTATAGCTGCTCTGTACTATCGATTTCGCAGGTAGCTATATATGAGCAAAATCGTGCGGGATATACAACTGGGTCGTTCGCGGCTCCTTATCTCGCCGGCGTCGACGTTTTTTACGCCCACTTGAAAATGTGCGGTCGGGGTCACTTTTCGATTAGGAATTTAGAACATTGTTACAGGGTCGTTGTTGTGAGAGGAAAATTTTTTAAGTTGCCTTTTTTATTTTTGTTGCAGATTAAGCTGAGAGAGTTCGGAAGGAACCAAAAAAATAAGCAAAATGGTGAGTAGATCAATAAACGATTTTAGTGATTACAGTCGAGTATGAGAAAACGAAGCTAATTAATTTTCTGTGATTTGTAGGTTGAAGAAAATCTCAAAGCACCGACGGAGTTGGACACCTTCCTTCCGCAAGACGGATCCAACTTGAAAGACGGTGCTCTCACTGCCAAGTAAGTTTTTGGCCGTCGATCTTTCGCGCTTATTAAAATTAGGACGCGCGTATGAATTTTTGGCTGCTTCACGGTATTTCGAGTTTGATACGCCGTATTTTCAAAACTAAGAAAAACGTCGAGTTCATGCAATCGAGCATCAGTTACGATATTTACAAGCTTTGCTTTGTTTACGCAACTGTGATAAGACTATAGAAATCTTGCGCAAAAGCGACGAAAAAACTGCATTTATCTATATACACAAACGCACACTCTATATAACAGAAATTCCGGCACATCAGTCGAAATCCCGTGACATGACTGAAAGACCGCTAATCGTTTATCAGCAACGTTCATCATCCTTCCAAACGTGATTACCATTCACCGCGTTTACAATATAACGGCTTGCCATTTTGCGGTTTCACATCGACTTTAATGTCACGAAGTTAGCTATATACGTGACACTGAGCGCCGACAAAAGACGCGTTAGTTGTTGTCGCTGCATCGATTATTAAGTAACGCATAATCGCGAGCGCGCTCGCTTATACATATATACATCTAATCGTAGGAGAAAACACAAAGGATTTTCGCGCGTATCAAAACAATGGTGGGCGCTTACGATGACAACATCAAATCGAACGACTGTTATAATAATATTATTGTCGCGTGATTCCTTCGAATCTCGAGCCGGCAAAACCACGGCTTTTATTTACCTTCGCCGAGCTTGACTTTAATGTTTAACGAGATAGTTCCGGACTTCCTGATCGAATTGTTCAATAATTCACTCGAATGAATAAGACATGAACGTGCACACGTAGATTAGACAAATCGTAGTCGACGAAACTCAACACCGTGATATATACGCTCAGTCCGCACATTTCTCCAGGGAACATCCGACGACGCTGCCGACCAATGGCGAAACGCACGTTTCGTCAAAACGGCGTATAGCTGCAAAAAAAGCGCATAGTCGTGGCAAACTGAATGGGAGGAGATTTACTTAAAGGAGTGCAGCGACCTCGAGTTCTCGTCATTTGCGATTGTATTAATTGAACGGTTTCCTGTCCCTGAAGCGGTCGCTCTCGCGCTCTTATATATCTTCAATTTTCCTTGCGCTAGATTGAGAACATTATTCGGTGCTTGAATATGCATATGACGCGGGGACGCATTCTTTAGGAGAGAAAGTGTGTGTATTGTTATTGTCGAATATTGTATTGCATATACGTGGCGCCGATTTCAGTGACAAAATGAGTGGACCCAGTGGCGGACAGTCGCGCAGAAGCGTTACAGAGTAAATTGAAAAAATTTTTAGACTGCGGTTTAGTTATTAAGCATTTGTAGCCGCGAGCGCATGTGTGTGTGTGTGTGTGTGAAGAGGGTGTAACCAAAGATTTTTCTTGAATTTACAGGTACAAAGTACAAGTTGCCTCGCGCGATGTCGAAACCGCCGCCCAACGTGATGGAAAGAGCTTCGACCCCTTCACGGAACGAAAAGTTTCCAATCCAACGACGTAAGTACATATATTCTTGTTTTATCACTTTTCAAGAGAAACGTATATGTGTAAAGTTGCTCGTTAACCGTTGAACTTCGGATATGATAAAATTGAACAATGAACTTACTTATCGCGGTGTAATGACATTGGCAAATTTTAAACAAAGCTTTACTTGTTTAAAATTTATATTTTGAATAACAATCATCTTCACGATGTTCCTTGAGGATATTTATGTAAAATGCCGCGTTATCTTGATTGACAGTTTCTTCTCCAAGGTGATTCAAGTTTGAATAAATCTTTAATCAAAGATCACGGGTAATAACTAGTATATGCAGATAAATCCAGACGGATTTCAAACAGAGCTGCCCTAATTAGTTTCGTGAAAATTGCCGAGCAAACAATTTCATTAGAGCTCGAAGGGAAAATTCATTAACGTTACCACGTAATAACTCGTTTCGTTTTTTTTTCAGAGATTGTGATACGTTAACCCACCTACTGAAAGCCTCTCTAGGAACTGGAATCTTAGCAATGCCTGCAGCCTTTCAAAGTGCCGGATTACTAGTAGGAGTTTTCGCGACAGTACTAGTCGCATTTGTTTGCACGCACTGCGCGTATATTCTTGTAAGTATAAAATTAACAATTATACGAATGGGACGACTACATGGAGAGTATTTTTATACCCAACGTCTACATCAAGTATATTTTTTGTGCGTGAGAAACTGACGCAAGAAAGCGCATCAATGAATGCATACACTGTATACAAATTATATTAATCGAATAAGAAAAATCTTTTCATGCAGCGCGTCAATTTGAAATTGTGCCGGCATGTTACGAATAAATGAATCTTAATCAAATTTTATTGCAGGTTAAATGTGCCCACGTTCTTTATTACAAAACGAGAAAAACGCAAATGGGTTTTGCGGATGTCGCCGAAACCGCCTTTGCAAGTGGGCCTAAATGGGCTCGGCCATTTGCTGGACCGTCTAGGTAATTTAAAGCTTATTTATTTTTAGAAAAAACGCACATTTAAGTAGAAAAAGCAATCGTGCTACAAAGAAACATCTGCTTACTCATAAAATTCAATTAATTTTGACTTTAAATGCAAATGTAAAAAGGCATTAATTGAAAACCAGATAGAAGTCGGATTAATCTGGTAAATTCTGAGTAGAATATTCGCTAGTTCTTTAAGAGACATCCTCTGGTTGTAGACAATGTACATTTCGATATTATTGCATTTTAAGAATATCAAATACAAAATTATGAACAAACTATAAGTATTAACTTGCTATTTATATTTATAGATACCTCATTCAGATTAGTTTGTTCATAACGTATTACGGCACCTGCAGTGTGTATGCCGTGATAGTAGCGGCAAATTTTAACAAGGTTATCGTACACTACATGACGCCAACCGGCGAGTTGGCAAACGATACCACTCAACTCAGAATCATGTGTGCTGTATTGCTGCTACCACTGATTCTCCTTAGTTGGATTCCTGATCTCAAATACCTAGCACCTGTATCCATGGCTGCCAATCTGTTTATGGGAACGGGTCTTGGAATCACATTCTATTATCTCGTCAAAAGTATCGAAAACTTCGATAATGCCTCATTTATAGCACCCATTTCAGAATTTCCGAAATTCTTCAGTATAACGATATTTGCTATGGAGGCTATAGGTGAGAAAATGTCATGTGAAATTAAAGAAATTGAAACAAGAGTTGTGAGATATATCGATATGTTTAACATATTTTTAAATTTTCAGGAGTTGTCATGCCGTTAGAAAACAGCATGAAAACGCCCCAGCATTTCGTTGGTATTTGTGGAGTTCTGAACAAGGGAATGTCAGGTGTGACGATGATATACATTCTTCTCGGATTCTTAGGATACGCTGCCTTTCCCGGACAAGCTAAGGACAGTATTACTTTGAATTTGCCTACTGAAGAAATGTAAGTACATCACGGTTAGTCTATATATTACAAACTAATTATGCTATGACAATTAATAAAATCGATGACTATTATTTCAGTCCTGCACAAATTGTACAAATTCTAGTAGGTCTGGCAGTCTACTGCACTTTTGGTTTGCAATTTTATGTGTGCCTTGACATTGCCTGGCAAGGGCTTAAAGACCGTTTCCAAAAGAAGCCAACCCTTGCCAATTACATTTTAAGAACTGTTCTTGTTACTGGATCAGGTAAGCTTTGAATAACCTATTGAGTATTTAAAAAGATTTCTTGAAAATTAAGCAGTCAAAAAATAATATTTTTTTCTTTTTTCCAGTTATTATTGCAATAGCTGTACCGGCAATCGCCCCCTTCATTGAACTGATTGGTGCATTCTGTTTTTCGATTTTGGGTCTTCTCATTCCAGTATTTGTTGAGACTGTTACATACTGGGACATTGGATTTGGAAGGTTCCACTGGGTCGCTATGAAGAATGTTATTATTTGCATCATTGGCCTTCTGGCTTTAGTATTTGGATCTAGCAATGCAGTTAAGGGTATTGTCAAAGTGTACTCCCCGTCACAAGATGCCGTTGATGCAATATCAAGAAATGCAACAAATATGGCAGTTGATGCAACAACGGCTGTAATAAATGCAACAGTTGATGCATTGAATAAAACTGTAGGCAATTTTTAAATAGGTGCTAAATTTTGTCTTTTTATATACAAGTATATCAAAAAGCTATTTTTTTGTAAATACGTTTTAAAATTATTTAGTTTAAAAAATAAAGTTTTTTTGATACAACACAGATATTGTATTTGCCAATTTATTACCTATTGTTTTTTATAAAAATATTCAATAGCCAATCAAGTTAATTTATTACAAAATAACATGAGATAATTTGCTTAGAAGTATTTACTTAAGTTTAACAAACACTTATTTAATGCAATCTGTAAATTTTATGTATACTGTTCATTTTCACAAAGTTTCACTTATCGTCGACGTGAATACAGGAGTAAAGTTCTTGGTGTTTTGTGTATTTGGATTTGCTACATTTATTTCTCCAAAGGTGCATAATTGAGAAGCTTTTCAATCAAGTCCACATGACCAAGAAGCATTCTGCGGCAGCAGTATCTCTTGAGGCCCAGAGAATCCAAGGCATCACTAAACAATAAAAATAATAGTCATTTATTATTATTTCTATGATTGTGAAAGAAAATTTAAAGTTCTTTGATACACTTAATATAATTGTTATTCAAAAACATGTATTTATATAATAGTAAAGAAAGAAAAAGCATATTCTCATTGCCTTCTCATTGCAAAAAATTTACAATGGTAAATAATGATAAATGGCTCACACTGTTGCTCCTTAGCAATTTAATTAAATATAGGATTAGCTCGGTAACAAAAAAGAAATTATGCATCGGTGTAAAAATATCAGTGCATCTATAATTATTAGTATTTGATATAAGTACAAAAGTAGTTTATAAAGTAAAAAAATAAAAAACGCTCTCTTCTATTTAGTAAAATAAGTGAAAAATGTTCATCTTTTTTTTTTATGTGATACTCATATACTGTGCATAAGACGATTTTTTTACTGGTGCACTAATTTCACATCAACTGAATTAAAGAGCTCTATCAATATCATGCTAATTTCAATAATTGTTACTATTAGATTAGTGAAAAATTACAGTCTGAACTCGGATCCGTGTATTCTATACATTATTACTTACTATTGCTAATTTTTTCATGTAAATATTGCATCTACCTATCTAGATTTACTGGAGTAACAGTATATATCAAATGTAGAAATGTACCTTAATTTTAAATTCGCGGATTAATTAACTATAGTTCTAAAAAATATACGATTTGTTTACAATACTACTAAAATCTTATTAGAGTGAAGTAAATTGCATTTTATTTATCATCAATTTACAAACAATTTTTTGGTACACATCAAAATAAAATTCAATTAAACGAGACTTAAGTAATCAGCGTATACATAAACAATATTATTAAAAAACCAAAATCGTTTGTTTTTTTTTAAACACATGATTCAGTGAGGTTATGTTACCCTTCGGTGTATTCAGCCTGCAGCAGACCCAAGTAGGCTTCCCATTTGTTTCCGATGACTTTTCCGCAAGTAAAACACCTCACGGGGATGATCATCTTGACTGTTCTACAAAATAATCACTACTTTGTTTAATAATCTAACGACAAATAGTCGGCTTTTGTCGAAGGTTCCAGTGGCTATGGCGTATTGTTCATCACTACACCAGAGCAGACTGTCGTTAGAAGAAGGCAACTGGCAACAGTAGCAAAGCTAAAATCAACAGCATTCTGCATCTAGAATCTAGAGATAAACGCTAGACGCGCGCCATCTGTGTAACTAGAATTCTGCCGCGTTTGCAATATTTTTGCAAATTATTCAATATTGAACCTATTATATAGCTGTCGATGCTAATTTTATAGGTAGGTATACCTAATTTTCTAAAAAGCCGAGTGGTTTTACTGTTTAACTCGATTCCCTCAACATTTTCCATTAATTTACTCACCGAAATAATTAACGATTAGCGAGAAGAGCTAAAAACTCAAAGCAATAAGTCGTCATTCATGAATCACAATAACAGTCGTAAAAACACAAACCGGAGCAGCTTCGAAAACGAAATTTAAAGTCCCTCCACATCCACCCTCGCGCGTGCCTATTACAGCATTCTACCACCGTTGGAGAAAACGGCGGTGGTGGTGGCGGCAACGCAACCTATCCTTTGTAAGTTCGTCGCAGCCACTACATACGCGGCCTTGCTCGTGCAAGGAAGGGAAGACACGCACACATACACTGCAGAGGTATAGTATATATACCTATATACAATTCAGTGCGCGCGCGCGCTCCACTCGAAATTCACGGTCGTCCGAGGCGATCGAGACGGCGGCTACCAGCGCATCCTCAGGTATAGCAGTAGTGGAGGAGAAGAAGAAGAAGAAGAAAGCGGAGCAGACGTCTTGGGGATTAAAGAGCTGCGTTTAAAGAGACGCCGCCGCTGCGGCGTCGTCATCTCTCCACCCGGCGGCAACAGAGTGCGTAGCTTATACTCTTGTATGTATACTTATTATAGGTACCTCTCCACTACATTGTCAAAATCAGCTGCCATTGCTCGCGGCGCAGATCTATATAGATATCCGCGATCCACCGTCTCTCTTTCTTTCTCTCTCGCATTTTCTATAAATTCTGCAAATACGAAGGCTGTAGGTATATAATATGGCTCCCTGCGTCAATTTTTTTTGCTAGGCTATAATAGCTATAGGCTATGTGCAGGGCTGCATGAATTTCGGAGTAGCCGCCGCCGCCGACGGCCGAAGCGGTCGACAATAGCGCGCGTCAGCAGCTGTTTTCCCAGTCGCCCTCGCCAATAACACAGCCGCTTTGCTGCAGGCTTTCCTTCTCCCTCTGCTTTTTTCGTGTTGTATACCTACACAGCCATGAAACTCCCCACCCTCGGCATCCTGCTCCCTCACGCGTAGAGCTTATACAGCATCGTCGACGGCATCAGGGCATAGGCATCGCGCGCGCGGCTTTATATACATTTTATATAGGTATACCTATAGCAGCAGTGGCGCACACATAGCCAGAGAATACAGTGTGTATGTGTGACGCGAAGCCGCTTCTCGCGAGTGACGACAAAAGGTCGCGCGCGGCACGGAGAGCGAGACCTCAACTCCTTTGTAAAATATAGAAGGAGTTACGCCTTCTATATACAAGCCGGGATTCAATCGCGTCCTTGCACAGATATATAAGTAGTGCGTGTATATTAGTTTGTGCGTATTTTTGAGGAAGGAACCGAATCAAGAGAGGGGATATATATCTCACCTATACACACATCACGTACCGCGAGCATAATAGTAGCCCCGAGAGAAGAAGAGTAGTGTACTATATATAGGGACGAATAGTACGCCGAGAGAAAAAGAGAGAGAGAGAGAGAGAGAGAGAGAGAGAGAGAGAGAGAGAGAGAGACAGTCGCGCGATCAGCCTCCGACTCCGTTTGTTTTTGTTGCGGAGCCATCATCAGTCAGTCCCTCCTGACGTCTAACAGACTATCTGTTTGTCGCGTAGGTGGTTTCGGAGTGCTGAACTGAATGAAACGGCCACTGGCGTCAGGATGTAGTTCTACGAGGGCCAGGACTGCATGCAGCTCTGGAGACGCTCCCCCACGGCCGAGTCAATTGTTGCTGCCGCCGCTGACAAGGGCCGCTGATCTGTATATATTATCTGGTATATATATAAGCGCCTACGCGGACTGCTGATACTCTGAGGAGGGAGGATAATAGGGATTACGGCATTGTTGCACCAACGAACGTCGACTACCTACCCTCCCGTTATTCTCTTCAACTCCTTTTTTACGGGCTCTTTTGTATCGCTCATTGATATTATTACTACTGTTGATATTTTACTTGAGGTGTGTGTGTGTGTATCTATTATATATTGTAGATAGTTTTAGAGAGATATCAGTATATTTGTTGAGGAAGCGCGCTTATATCGTCGTTGTCATTTTCATCGTTGTTGAGAAATACTTGGGCACTACGTATACTGCTCTGTGGGCTGCGGTAAATGCAGCTCGTCAGGGAGATATGGACCCCTCGATGTTTGTCGCTTACACACCACAGGTCAATGGAGTGCCACTGGAGTCCAAGCTTGCTACCTACATGGTGATCTATCTTTTTGATACTTACATCTCTTACTGAATTATGAGAGATTTAGGTTCAAGAAAAATATCTTGATTTTTGTTTTTGCAGAACCGTCAAATTCCAGTAGGAGTAGCGGTGAACACAGCGAATGTGACCAAGCATCTATCTAACTTGTCGTTGGATGCAAAGAAAGTAGCTGCTGCTCCCGAGTTCTTGCCAAGAAGAGGTCCTGCAAATAGCAATAGCACCTCACCCAATTTCCTCAATAATTCTTATCATTCTCAAGAGAATGTTAGAGGTACAACATACTTCTATGCTCAAAATTCTGGCGTTGATTCTGCGCAGGCTGCTGAAGAGGGAACTGAGATTGTGAGTAAAATAGATTGACTCTAGTTATTTTTGTCACCATTATAATTAATCCTTGTGAAAATATTTGTTTAGGTTGGCACTGTAGAGCCTCTGCCACTAGCTTATATATATCCAGGTACACCGTCTTACTTACAACCCTTCAAGGCGGCAACGGCTAATAAATCAGCATCTAATACTACAGAATCTAATATGCCTCCAGCATCACAGGCATTGAGTTTCTTTGTCAATGAATCTCTGCGAGTGGAAATTCTTCAAAAAAACGCACTAACTCTTGCTCAAGCTGATCCCGTACAATTTCCAGATTTACCTGCTGAGGTTGAAAATTATCAGGATTTGGTTCCATTGGAAGTGATACATAAACCTGTTTCTTCAGTATTGGGATACCAAACTTCTACGTACAAAGCTACGAATGTCAAAAATGGAACAAAATACTGTCTGCGAAGAATTCATGGTTTGTTGAATCCTTGAACCTAATCATTTTGGTAGGTATTCTAGGAAATTTGGCTGATATTGTAATTTTATTTACAGAATTTAGGCTGACAAACACAAAATGCATGGTACTTGTCGATATGTGGAAAAAATTGGCACATACAAATCTTGTTCAGTTGAGGGAAGTTTTTACTACAAAAGCATTTGGTGATCATTGTTAGTACCAATTATCAAGCCATTATTTGACATAAAATTATCATTCAACTTCATTTATTACGACAAATTTTTCTTACAGCCATAGTATTTGTGTATGATTACCATGCTGGGTCTGAAACTCTACTGACAAGACATTTCTCTGAGATCAATGGCTACACAGATCCGTTCTCCTCGGACCCAAATGTTCCGCGACCCTACAGCCACACGAAAAATACAATACTCAGACAGCAGCAGCATAATTATATGCTTCCGGAAAGTCTCATCTGGAGCTACATCATCCAACTCACAGCAGCTCTACGTGTGATTCATGCAGCTGGTAAATATTTTTAGTAGCAATTAAAAATTTTCTATGGTAATGTAAATCAATCAAACAAATAACTCATAATCTTTTTATAGGTCTAGCGTACAGATGCCTAGATCCAACCAAAGTTTTGATGACCTCGCGCTCCCGATTGCGTATAAGTTGCGCAGCGGTGCCGGATGTCGTGACGTTTGACGGCAGCACGGCCAACCCTCTGAGCCTGATACCGCACTATCAGCAGGAAGACTTGATAGCACTGGGCAAGCTCGTCTTAGCACTGGCTTGTCGCAGCCTCCTCGCCGTCCACAGAGACAACATGCAAGCGTCTCTGGAACTCGTCGCACGCACCTACTCCACCGATCTCCGAAATCTCATTCTGTTTGTATACCAATGTTTATCGCGCACTGCTAATGTGCATCTTGTGTGGGTTACTCTATACCGTTGATTACAGACTACCGACAACTCATTCTTATTTATGCCTTGCTTGCTGCCGAAAGGTGACTTGCTTTTGTGACTTGTTTTTTTATTCCGTTAACATTTTAAATACTTGGTCGCATTTCATGAATACAGTACCTTGACTAAAGCTTGTCATAAATAAGTGTAAAGAGTTAATTTAGGTAAATCCGAGTAGCCATGTCTTATGCACATCCTTCAAGACGTAATCACTGAATGTAGTGGTACAATGCCTGTGCTTGTATCAAGTTAGTTTGGATATGAAGTATACATGAAGGTCATATTCTATCTCTTTCTAATATCTAGATTGGTACAAGGTTTCGAAGATATTAAGAAAGCAACAGTAGACTATCACCTTGCTCTCCAAATCGCATACCAATATTACATCAGCATAACTCTGCTCCCCAGGTATTTACTATCGAACCAAGCACGCAGGAGCGTAACAGATCTGATGCCGATGATTGGGGCGCGTTTCTACACCCAATTGGATGCGGCACAGCTCTGCTCGGATGTACTCGAGAACGAGCTGACGAAGGAACTCGAGAACGGCAGGCTTTTTAGGCTTATCGTCAAGCTGGCCACCATCAACGAGCGGCCTGAGCTCAATCTGGATCCCCAGTGGTCGGAGACCGGCGATCGTTACATGCTCAAATTGTTTAGAGATTATGTTTTCCATCAAGTTAATGCTGATGGCAGGCCCTGGCTAGATTTAGCTCATGTCGTATCGTGTTTGAATAAATTAGATGTCGGTTCACCGGACAAGGTGAGTACTAGACATTTCAATGCTTTACGTCTCATAACGCTCAATCGCTGAGGTGAGGTTTGTATATAGTCGTAAGCATTTTAATTGATTGAATTTTTGCATTGCCAACAGATTTGTTTAATATCTCGAGACGAGCAAAGCGTGCTGATTGTTAGTTATGCAGAACTGAGACATTGCATGGAGACTTCGTTCAACGAACTAGCACAAGCAGCAAAAGGTTCTACTGCAGAGGTTGTCTGAACCATCGCGGGCGAAGGTTAAGCCACTTGGCACTTACCGCAAATGTGATATCGACATCCAAGGTACTGTCATTTTCAAAGAAGCTCTCCGATGGACAAGCTAGTGGTAAGAGTAGTAGTGACAGATATTAAAAGAAAGATAAAAACAAAAGGAAACAGAAACGAAAACTTGATTTCTATTTGAGAGAGCATGCGTTGTAAAGAATTTTTTCATAAAAAATAAGTCTTGTGCAAAAGAAACCTAAAAAAAACAAAAGAATGAAATAAGATATGAGAGATATTATTTAGAGAGTATGAGTGAAGAGAGAATTACAATTATGTAGTGATACATAAGTGGTGGATTGCCGGGTCATACGTGTCTAAGTGCGTTCTAGTGTTTACGAAATAAATTAATTGTAATATACGTATGTACAAATGATTACAAAAGTAATCATGTAATGATGTAAATTAAAAGACATCTTTGACATTGCTACGAGAAAAGCAGAATCCGTTACGGTACTATTACGATGAAACTGTACACAAAACTTAATAATGTGCTGAGAACAAAAAAAATCTTAAAATGATACCTAAACACAGTCGGTGTATAGGATAGAGATCGTTACGTTTTAGGTACAACTCGTAAGCATTAATTTTGAAATAAATGTTTATTTTTGAAAGCAATCTTAAATAACTGGTATTTTTAATCTATTTTAGAAATTTTATCGATAATTTATTTATTTATTTATTAAATTCGATAGGCTGTGAGCCCTTTTACAAAATAAAGATATAAATCAACCGCAAAATAAAGATATAAATCAACCGCAAAATAAAGAGACGTTAATACTTTCATGAAAATAAACAAAATATTTCTAGGCAATCACTAGTACTTTTATTTTAAACGATTTATACTGTTGGATAGGTATACCGATCGTGGTGAACTATTTTTTTTCAGTACTTGTCAATTAACTATGAAATTATTTTTTCTACATGATCTCTATAAAATCTACAATCACATTTGGTATATCTGTCCCATTTTTAAACGTAGTCAAATACTTTTTTATTTTTTTTATTAAAATTACTGATAAACTCAAGTATTATGTGCGCCCAATGAAGAAACAAAATTAATTTTTATTTTATTTTTATATTCATTTATCTAATCGCGTAATTTATATGATTTATTAGTAGTTTTATTAATAAGTTGCTCACGAATATATTAAGTTAATAAGTTACGTATAGATACGTATATATTTTTACTTATGATTATTATTATTATATTTTATGTTTTTTGCCAAAAAAAAAAACAAACAATTGATCTGACTGCTCATTCCAAAAATAAATATACACATAAGGATTGGTACTAAAATAGATAAATTTAATAAACAAAGTTTCTTTTATTTTAATGTCTCTTGAAACTGAGACTAATTCATCTCCCGTATCCTTGATTTTCTTTCTTTTTTTTAATTTTTAAAATTAACATATAAAAGACAGTCAATAAACACTTTTCAATTTTTTTTTTACGTTTTTTTTTATTTTCAGTACTGGAAGTTCATAAAACATTTTCAGTCGAGACATTCATCATGACGTGCTAGACGACTTTTCAGAATATTTCATCACTCGAAATCCAAACAAGGAAGCCCCTCGACTATCTTTTTGCACGTATACGCATCGCTTCTCCGCATTGCCACAGATTCCCCTCAAAAGGTCAGCAGCATCACAAGAGAAAAAGGAATCTCGGGCCATCTCTCAAGCGAGTACATCGGAGAGCCGAGGTCTCTCGAGAAGCAGTAGCAGCAGCTCGAGCACAGAGAGTCGGCGAGACATACACGGCAATCATCAGAAAACGTTGTCCGTTGTGGACCCTTTCGGAGAGCGCTTGCCGTGCGATATATACGGCGAGCGAGGCTCGATTACCACTTAAACTTGATCTCATTTCCTTCGCAATCATGCCCGTCGTCGCCGGTAGACGCACAATGAGACGGGGCCGAAATAATGCCGGTTGCGGGTTGATGTCGGGTAGGCTCCTCCTTGATTGCGTTAATGGAAGCGTGATTTCCTCCTTACCGGAGAGAGGCTTCTCTGTGTGAGTGTGTGTGTATATGTGTGTGTACTTTGTAGATTTGCTGTGGATTAAAGGGAGCGTGTAACTAGATGTTAAAGTGATGTGATGTTGGAAACACTGGAATTTATTTCTCTTCATGCATCAAAAAACTACGCTATACCGTTTCAAGTGTAGAAATAACTGATGCAATGAACAATTACGACGATGATTGATCTGAAAAAATCCTCCTATTTTCAAAGTACATGTTTGCAAAATTTTTCGACAGCAAACGTTTTGATTCTATGCAAATTTGAAAATACGACTGCCATCCAATGTTTATAAATTCTTGACAAACAACGTGCTCGATAATTTAACCACATAACGGAAATGCTCCGACCAAACATCAATGCTCAGTCCGACAAGCCACATACACACGCTATAACCGTAAATCCATCCTGTATAACATCGCGTCTCTTGAATCACGAACGCGCTAGTGTACAGCAACAGCAGCACACGCTTCTATTAGCGCGAGCCACTTGCGAAATCGACGTCATCCATATATCCACATGCATTAGGCTATATACTGATATACTCCGTCTCGTCGGCGGGTGCGTAGATAGATCGGCGCGTATTATTGATAGTAGCGCGCGTCGACGCGAGATGCATGTGTGTGCAACACTGTATATAACGAGGAGTCAATCGCTCGGGCAGTTCGCGAAACGGGGTCGCCGCATTTGAATTGTATGCGCCGCCGCTACTGGCATAGCGAGAAGGCGCTAGAGTCCGAGCGGTTATTACCCCCTCGAGCTGGCTCTAGGCTCTTGTTCGCTTATATGCTCTCTGCTACTGCTGCGCCTGATGTCGATGTGGATTCTGGTGATTCGATGCAGAACGTATGATCATTCTTATCGCGAGCTTTTGCTTTGTTTGATTAGTCTGTGTGAATCGGACATTTTGCTGTGTTATTATACTGTGATAACGGCTTTGTTTTAGGCAGAGTAGAACTGTCGTGCATATTCACTTTTGTTGCTTCCATAGTCAGGGTAATGAATAGTTCATCAAATTAGTTTCCATTCAATTCCAGACTATAATATGTCAAAGGAGCCGCATTATTATATATACTCGCACATTTGAATTTGATTGATTACAATATATAGTTAAATTGATATCGATTGGCGCTCGTGCATTTCAATTTATCTGTATACATATACACAACGAAAAACCCGATGAAAACGCAGAATCTCGAAACATTCGCTTCCAAGCTACGCCATTTAAAAACCACGAACGACGTGTATATACGCGTGTATACCCACACTCGTTCTCCCTCCGTGAAACCATCATCACCGCCCCATTCACCATCAAACAATCTACTCCGAGAAAGAACCTTTTAAAGTCCCGCCACTTGGAATCGCGGCGCGAGTCATCCTCTAAAAGAAAATACATCCCCGTCGAACCCCACACGCATCCCCCCTCGAAGAATCCCATTAAAAAAAAGAGCTCCGCTCCAATAGCCATTACACACAGCCAGGACATCAACGATGAGGAATCTCGCGGTTCGCAAAAAACGCCTCGACGTCGTCGCACAGCTACGGAATGCTGCACGTTCCCGATTTCCAAGAAGCCTGAAGAAACGCCGACTGAGATGTTCTGTATATGTGTGTGTGTATATATATATATATATATGTATATACATATAATGTACTGCGCACTGCAGCTCCAAAGCGAAGCAAACAACCGCGCCGGATGTATACGTGTGCGCTCTGTGTGCGTATATACTATATACAATACATGTATATATACATAAGGGAGAGCTTGTTGCAGCTGCTGTTGCATCGAGCTTTCGACAATTCGTCGCCGGGGCCGGATAAGGAGTTATGCGAGTATATACTGCCAACGGACGTGGAAGAGTTTCACTTGTTGTGTATGCGTGCGTATTAGTATATATGT
Organism: Cecidostiba fungosa; assembly: GCA_900474305.1. Lineage (NCBI taxonomy): Eukaryota > Metazoa > Arthropoda > Insecta > Hymenoptera > Pteromalidae > Cecidostiba > Cecidostiba fungosa. Next base: position 30,254 of record UCOJ01000262.1, on the reverse strand, counting down.
GTATATATTATGCTGCAGCTCGACGTGGGTTGTTATAGTCGAGGGTATTATAACGAGCTGCTACGTTTTGTTAGGAAATGAGTCTTTTCTGGGAGATTGCCTCGTGTATATATCCTTTTTAAACTTTGTGTATGACGGTGCGCAAAAATTGCTTAATTTGAACTTTTGATGGAGGATGATTGACGCGCTTGCTTGAAGGAGTAAAAAATGTCAGCGGTTGATAATGGCGAGGATTTTAATTGCCAGTTGCGCACTTTCCTGAAACTGCAATTTGCCGTGACGCTTTCGCGGAGAGGCTTTTTCATGGGGTTTCTCGAAATCTCGGCTGTAAAACGCTATACGCGAAGCAAACACAGTCTGATTTATCGACTATTTGACGGGACGAATCGAGCTTCTAAGAATTATAATCAATCGACTACTTTGTTACGTTTACTGTTGAAAATCCTACTGAATTCTATTGTATATGATTTTTTTATTATTAAAATCTTAATTCGAACGCGAGGTGAGCTTAAAAAAGTTCGGGTTTCAAAATGCGGTACGGCCGCCACAACCGGAAAATGCGAGCCGGAATCCCGCAGGATTGCACCGATCTGCTGCTGATGCTTTTGTCGACCAAAGAGAGAGAGAGAGAGAGAGATAGATGGTCGGTCGGTTGGTTAGTCGCTGCATTGTTTTCACGCTGGCACATTATATGAATTCCGGAACGTCACCGATAGCCTGTGGCATTTTGCATAGATGATGATGCGCTGCAGGTGGGGGCTTTTTCGAGCTTGTGCTTGAGTGCGGTTATCAGGGCGTGTTTTGGTCTATAGTTTGACTAATTTGATTTTGTGTAACTACACTGTATAACGAGCGATCTCTCGAATATCAACAATGTTTAACGTCGATAACGAGATGATGAGGAGATATACGATTAGTTTTGTTTCGTTAGTAGCGCTTAAAAGCTCAATTTTTTTTTAAACTTCTCGCAATTACAGTCGGCATTAATTCGCCTCGATCGCCGTCATAAAAACAAACACACTTGCATCGAATCAACCAAGAAAACTCGTTCATCAGTTGACCCGTTTTTCACATACCGCACTTCGTTATAAGACTACACAGAGCAGTAGAGTCTCGAAGAAAAGGCCAATAACCCCCTATATAATACTAATAGGCGAGGAAAGCGCCCCGACGAGATCCCGCGAAAATTAGAAGATGGCCTATTAAGCGTGCGGCAATTATTTACTTTACTCGCGTGTGTATGTATATATGTATACGAGCAGAGCAGTTCGTCGTGCGGCGACTCCAGATGCGATTAATTATTGGCGCGACACCCACGCACGCGGCGGTCGGCCGAAGCACACACGTGCTTGCGCGCGAGCTTGCGACTGTCTTTTTGAATTTTCCACCTCGAAAATGATGATTCGGTAACTCTATACGAGTGTACATAACACATAAAATTCTTCTCGCGTTTGTATCAATTTTCCACCCTCATATGGCAGTTGAAATTCAGCTCCACTGATCGAATTCTTCACGCTCACCGTTATTATACGTGCCATCGTCATTTCCTCCAGCATAATCGGCTATAATCGAAAGATATGCTGGTCGTGAGTCATTATATCAATCCGTTCGTACAAATATACAAACGCACACAGAGACGAGACCGGCAAACCCATCATCGGAATCCAAAGTCAACAGTATCTCGATGTACCCGCGAAACCATCGCGTAACCGATAATCAAACAGTACACTACGGTACACCTCGATCAACCCTTTGGCAAAAAAATTTCGAAAAATTCGAGTAAATATAAAAATCAGGAGGCTGCACTGTGCGCACCATTTTTCTCCCGACTCCGCGCAGCATCGCGCGCAGGCCCTTAGCGTCGTCTCCCCCGCCATATCGCGCTTTCTCTCTCTCTCTCTCTCTCTCTCTCTCTCTCTCTCTCTCTCTCTTTCATCCCACAGCATTATAGTAGAGAGAACGAAGCGAGAGAGAAAGAGAGAGAGAACTGCCCCTGGATCGAGCCGCCGCCGCCGAGTGAGAGAGAGAGAGTTGGAGCGTGTGCAGCAGCAGCACAGCAATCCGCCAGCGCCGCAGTCCGCCGAGCGATCAGCACCGAGCCACTGCGATATCGCACTCACTCTCTGTGTATACACTTACCTCTGCTCTCTCTCTCTCTTACGGACATATAGCTGCTGTTGCTGCTGCTGCTTCGAGTGCATTTGCTTCGAGAGGATAGTGTCTTGTCGAGGTGAGTACTGTATTTCAAGAGATTAATGTTGTATATACACATAAGGGATACGAGAGTTCGCTTTTCCACCTGGTTGATGTGTATATCAGCTTCTCTCTCCACACCTGCGCCGCCGACGCGCGTTATACACACGGGGTTTTCATCGATTTTCCCGAGGCGCGCATATAACTCTCTCACTCGCTTGTACTCTCTCTACCCCTCTCTCTCTCTCTCTTAAATTTCTGGAAAATCTTGCGTATTTATATTATAGTCATGTGTAATGTGTCTCGTCGTTGATGTGTACAACAACATGTAAACTTTTGCGCGGTATGACCTAGGGATTTCGGAGTATATATTATATACTATACATCAGGTATGCGAGGGGAGACGAATGAGTTTTTGGAGGACGGATGCTGTCGCCGAGCGACGCGCGTCTTTGCTATATGCGTTTCTTTGCTCTCGCTCTCTCCTCTCTCGCGGCTCTTAACCCTTTGCCTAGCGATGCGCCGAGTGTGCTGTGTCTCGTCGGACTTTCGTCTCGTGAACGTCTTTATAGTGTTCGCGCTTTTGAATACTGTATTTTATATAGAAAATTGTCCGTTCGAATGATTTAATTCATCAGTGCAACGAGAAATCATTCGAAAAGAAAATAGTTCGACGTATAATTATCGGTCATATCGACGCCTGTGAAAAACGTTAATCCGAGACTATATATATATATATGCGCGTAATCCTGATGTATAGCTCGCGGCCGGATTATCTTTGTTTTCCCCCCGCGAGGGGGCTTATATTCGCTTTTTAACGAGCTTCGCCCAATTGTTCAATGACTGGAAAATTGATTGAGTCGCCGTTGCCGCCGCTGTTTTCGACCGAGCGATAATTAGTTCGGGAATCGCACCGGAAGCGATAGCTTTCTTCTTATCGGCTCTCTTCTCGCTTTAATTTTACGATTTATATATATAAAATTATCGTCGAAAAATACTATCTCTCGCCCGCTCATTGTTTCCGTCAGTTATTCGGACGAAAAGTGCATCGCATCAGTGTATTCATGTACACTATATAATTATCCGAACTTGAAAATAGCCGCACGGTTATCAATTCAGAAAGAGAGAGGCATCGAGAGGGAAAAAAAGAGCTATTTGTACATCAGAGATGATGCTCTTCACAATCGCCTCTCGAGTGCGGCTGCAGTGCCTGGCAACGATCGAAATTTACCAGCAATTATAAGTCGGGGCTCGAAATCATCTCTTCGTCTTTCATTTGAGCAGTCGGGGAGATGATGAGACCATCACACAATATAGTTATATATACAGTTCAAAATAAATTCCCGCACTATCGTTTGTTATATATAAATAGGCTCGGGTAAATATTTCTCTTTCTGCAGCAGCCGTGCACTTTTATCTCAAAGCGAGTCTATATGGGCGGCTTTGTTTATTTTCATCTTTTCGAGCCCGTCCGTGTGTGTCTCTCTCTCTCTTTCCGCTCTGGGAGAGGCTCGAAACGCGCACGTGAGTAAATTTCGAGCGTTTGAAAAGCTTCCGATGATGAAGAGAGATTATGTGTACTGATAAGTCGCGATGATGGTTATCGCAAAGTACTTTAATTCGAATTTTCCGCCGACACAAGCTTTCGAGGCATCAAAAAAAAATAAATCATGATCCACAGCCCGAAATTATATATGCACCGAAAGCTCTCGCGCATGGAAAAGCTGGAATAATGAAATTTTAATCAGCGCAGAATTCCAACAAAGCCTCTGAAATCTTCAATCACGAGCGAGTAGAGAATTCACTCTCTCATCTCGAGATCAAGACCACCGGAGCAAAATTCGCAGACGCGCGCGCGCGCGCAAAACAAACCACCGCGCGCTCGCCTGATTAAAATTTTCAAATTGAAATGCAAATCCAGCTTTTTCCTATATATCGACTCATTCGCGCGTATGCACACACACAGCGACAGTAATAATATTCAAGGATATATCTCGTTATAAAATCGAGCTTTTCTCGCGCTTTTATATGGAAAAAATAATGGCCGCGCGTGGATAATATAATTGTTTGCCTATACGCCTCTTGTTTCACGGCAGAAACATTAGCATTGGAAGCGAGGACGAGAGATTTTTAAAAGAAAAAAGGTCTAGTAGTAGTGTAGTACACGAGAGAGACGAAGAAAAGCTCGGACTTTTCTGCTCCCTTTTGCGGAGCTTTGTGCCCGGCGAGCTTTGTGTGCAGCGCGGAAAAAGAAGCTTAAAAAGCTTGTGCCTTCTTTCCACCCGAAATATCCCGAAGGACGGGTCATCGAGCATCGGCTCCGGATTTCCAGCGCTAGTTCTCTTTCAATGAGCCTTTTCCTCTCATTGTGCGCTATACCTCAGCTCAGGCGCTTCTTGAATTACCGTGACGGCCGGCTACACCTTCGCTATAATCAAAAGCTATCGGCTCGCGCGCGGTTTGCCTTATGACGAATTAAGCTTGGGATCGATACGAGATCGAGAGCGCGATTTGATTAAGATAGCCGATTTGTGCTACTGAGAGAGAGAGAGAGAGAGAGAGAGAGAGAGGAATAAAAAAAAAGCTTATCGCGCACATAACTCACTTTAAATTGCTTTTAACGGAAGGCCCTTTCGATTCGCGCGGCACGAGGACGTTTTATCGAGGAGTTGGAGAGAACGTAAAATATCCTAGTTGTATTTAATTTAAGCGAGTATTTATAAGCAAAGCTTGCAGTTCCAAAGCACACAAGTTTTTTTTTAAATAAAACCACGGCGCGGTATTTGAAAATAATTTCCATACACAAGCTCGTCCTCGTTTGCATAAAACGTAACGGAGCCGACGGATAACGCGGACAAAGTAAAATTTGTTTATAAACAAAGCTCGACGCATCGAAAGACATGAATAATGCATATTCGTCGACCTCGTTTTCATGTTACAAAATTTTCGGCATCTCCCTTGTTCATATTTTTTTCAAACGACGTTATATACAATTGGCTAGAACGTGATAATAACAGTGAAAATTACTGTATTCACTGTGCTTCAAGCTCGAAAGCAAAAATACAACGTGTAGAATAATGAAATGCAGTCCGCGGAAATAACAGCCATTTTTCGGCTACTCCTTCAGCGAGTTAACAAACCGATTTTTTCACAGCGCAGAAGCTTTATATGCCAGTATTATTATTATTATTTTTTTCTCTATTATCTAAAAAAAGCTCTGTGCTTGACAGACTGAGTCTCGCGCGCTTGAACTCCACATTTATGTATTTACGAATTTCATTACAGGCATCGCCAATTTCGAGAGTGACCCACCCTTTGACCGGATATGCACAAGCGCGCGGATATCCCCTCGTTTTTGCGTTGTATAAAGCTGACGTTGGAAATTACGCGGCTGCGAATGAACTCGAAGTGAAAATTGCTTTATTGAAACCCTGTAAACACGTTGTTTCGCGCTCAACTGACGGACGGTAAAAATTAATAGTCGAGAGAATATTAGATATTAATTCGTCAAAGTAAATATTTGCCCGATATAAAAGCGCAGAAAAATAATAAGTATCGTAAAAACTATTTCTACCTCGCTCGCGCAAAATATTTTCTGGAGTAGCGAGAGAATATAATATAAGCTATCGAAGCGAGAGAAAATTTTCCCGCTCATAAGCCCGTGAAAGCTCTCCGGGGAAACAAAACGCCATCGACGGGGGAAAGAAAGACATCGTAACGAAGAAGTCGAATTATTATTTCAATTAATGCCGAGGCTCGATACAGCCGACTCCCGCGAAAAGAATGAGGCAGAGGAAGAAGAAGCCAGCGGAGAATTAAATGAAAAGAGCAGAAAAGCTCTCTCTCTCTCTGTCTCGCGGAGAGAAAACGAGTCGGTCAACTCGAACGCGAGTAAGAAGTTTTAATCGGGCGACGTTTCTTCCCTCTCTCTCTCTCTCTTTCTCGTCTTAAATTGCCGCGTTTTATTCTTACTCTCTATTTTCGCGTGAAAGGGTTTCGTTTTTTCTGCTGTTTTTTTTTCTTGTTCGGCTGCTCCTGCAGCGGCACTGAAAGAATCGAGTGCGGATAAAGTTCGTTTGAAATCGCGCGTAGTATTTAAATAGGCGGGAGTAGTGTATTATATTTGTTTTGGGTATATAGGATCAAAGTTTCGGTTGAATATTGGCGCGATGAACTTTTTCTTTGGAGTTGCGTAGTATCGGGCAGTTTGGAAAAATTTTCCGCGATGGGAAATTTGAAAATTCTCTTCTATATATACCTACGCTGATGAATAAAATTCATCATCGCCGCGAGCATAAAAGCTTTTTGGCGTTGGACATTAATTAAACGCGATGTTTCACATTTAAATTATGCCGCGTTGAGGCATCAGAGAGTAAAATTTACATGATTCCGCGAAATAATGAATAATTATCGGATAAATTTCGATGGTGATTATTCCGCTGCGGTTATATGAGCGTATATTGCGCGCGCAGCTTGCAATAATAATTCTCCTTTGGCATCACCTGTATACAGCGTTTTTTTAAAAATCCCGCCACGGATGACATATTTTTCACGAGCTTTATATCACAGTTAATGTTAAGTTAAACACAAAAAAGTCGCTCTCGAAAGTCAGGTCAATTTTATTTCTCAGAAGCGCGGGTAAAATATTCGTTTTTCAGATAAATATCCTTAGGAAAAAGTACAAAAAGAAAAATCCAAGTAGGCCAGTAATTTTAATCCCAACCAGCTAACCTACATCCTCTCGGTTTCATCTCCGTCATTTTCTATAATGAAAAAACCTTACGCTTCCAAAGCACGTCGACAATCTCGAAAGATTCACGAATGTCCTCCGAAAAAAAATCACCTCTTGCGCACACTTCATCAGCGACTCTACAAAAAATCTGGCAGCATATCTCTGCTCTTCTTCAACTTTTTTCCCTTTGACTGTCCAACTCATAATATACCCCATGCAGAAGTCGTTCCTCTCTCTCTATATATATATCTCTATATAGCCATTCGGCTCCGAATGATGAAAAAAAAAAAAAAAATCCGGTCGATCGCGCTTACCTATAGATCATCCCCCTGTTCCGTAGTACCGAGTATGTGTGTGTGTATATCTCTCAAAGAGGCGACGCCGAGAGATTGCCGATATGCACCGCTGCTCGACCTGAATGTGGCACCCGACGTGCACATTGGAAAAGAGCCGCTGGATAAAAAAGAGATAATGTGAAACTATGGCAAGGAGTCCCTGGGATATTAAAATAGACGCGCTGCTATATACTTGTACTGCACGCTCCGTATGTGTGAGAGGGAAGCCATAGGCGAGATGTTATAGCTGTGCGTTACTAGTGTGGATTTTTTTTTACGTTACGGTATCTTTTGTACTTTGGCATGTGTGTTGGTTTGGTCCTTATGGAAAGAGGATTATTTCGTTGGTGGGATTTTGAGCTTCGCGCTTGTTGTGTATATAACCATATAGAAAATTGATTTCCAGTGTTTTCAAGGTGAAGCGGTGGATTTCGCTCTTTCAAGCAAGCTTTCGGATATGCAGCGCTCAATACTATGTTTTGTTCTTTTATTTTTATCGATAATTCTTTTTTTCCGTAGCCGTTTTTATATTCACACCGCGGCGCAATATCGTTATATAGCAGAAATAATAAAACGTCCGCGTAATTTCTTCAGTGTCCTGCCGCAATGCTCTGTATATAATTCAATACAGCAAAGTTTTCAACGACTCGTTTAATTGAAACGCATAACAATTAAAAAAAAATCTCGTTCATCCCTTCGCTCGCATTATCATCCTAACGCGCCGCACAATGACTCGACTGTATTATTATCATACGAATAAGCTTTTCAGCGAATATGCTATAGTACATCAGTCTTATCAAAAAAGCCCAAGCGCATAGTAAAACTTAACGACCGAGAGCTTCCAGCGGAAGTCAATTTTCAAAATACACACTACTAAAAAAACCTTATCTCGAAATTATACCGCGCAAACCAAATCCAACGACGAAGACGAGCACCTCAGCCGCGTGTAAATCCGTCGACTCTCCCTATGCTATACTCATCTGCGTTTTTATCGTCGTAATCTCGAGGCGATCTCCAATTAAAGCGAACAATCCGCGGATAAAAAAAAGAGAGTCTCTCGCTGCCACTTGGAACAAAGCCCGGGAAATGGAAATGTGCTGGATGAGGGTATAAAGTAGTCCTTCTTTGGGGGGAGACTACGAGACCACGTTTGAAGATACGCGCGTGCGTTTTATATAATATATTATGATTATTATTCTACCTCGAGAGCGTGGCCCCTTGATCTCTCTGACCTGAGGGTTTTTTCTTCTGCGTGGTATTCGAAGAATTTTTCTTTTCTATAATACAGTTATCTCACACTAATCAGCCGTATATATAGTGCGGATGTACTCGTCAGAAGAATAGCGCAGAATAGGAAAGAGTATATAGCCGTCGTAGACAAAGACGACGCAGAGAAAGAAAGAAAGAAGCCGGCCGGCAGATTATTTTTAAAAATAGCTTCCTGAACCTTGGCTCGACTCCGTCGAGAGACATGAAGCTATATTATATCTACTGCAAGCAGTATATAGCGCGCAGAGTAGACCCTCTTCGCGCTAATTAAGCCGAATTTTCTCATGCACACGTCAGTCTCTCCAATTCTCTCTTACAATTCTTCGCTTTTATATTCCTGTTTATTAAGTTTGTATGTATACGTGTCGAGCATCACATTGTCCCCTGTGTGTATACATGTCGCTTCGATTTCCATGAGGGGAAAAAAGCGAGACGGTAAGCCGATAATTGCTGCACGCACAATCAATTTTCATGTAGCCAAAGTGCCCGAAGTAATTTAGTTCTTGTACTAGCTTGCTGTGTATATAGCGAGTGAGAGAGAGAGAGAGAGAAGAGATATACATAGTCTCGTCGACGGTGTAGCTTTAGTGTGTATATGGTCACACACAGGACTGTTTGGGCTCTATATCGGGGCTCGTTTCGCTCAGACTACGGTCAATCGGAGCTGATTTTGACGGGGATTGGAGCCGTGTTGCTGGATTTATTAGATCGTCGGGAAAAAGGATTGAGATTGAAAATTTGTAAAACGACGCTTCTAGTTTAAATTTTCTGTTGTATATAGAGCCTTTTGTATATTTCGCGAGCAGTTAATAATAATATATATAACAGCTATATATTACGCAGAAAGATAATGAACAGAGAGAAAGATAGAACGACGGGCCGCACGTGGCAAACTGCAGAGAATCAGTCATTAAGTCGAGAGTATATAAAGAGGAAAAGAAAAAAGAGTTCACGTTATCGCATAATACACCGGGACCTAAGCGTCGTGTTCCGCGAACGCTGCCGATTAAATGTATTTGCGCGACGGACGCGCGGCTTCTTCTTTTTTTTTACTAAGAGAATTTGTGCATACTCAAATAAAGTCCGCTTTGAAATGAATGAGTTGACGTCACTGGGATTTTCGGAATTATAATCGCGCTTGATATTTTTAATATTTGATTGCGAATCACGCTGCTGTGCTGGAGGAATTTTTTCCGAGGAATTAAAGTTTGCATAATCTCTATACAAAAGCTATATAGTACTCGGACCTATTTAATTATCAGAGCGTGCATAATTCAACCGGATATCTCGTTGACAAAATAAACATCAGCATCGAGCAATTTAAAAATATCATAAAATATCCTTCGACAACAACAAAAAAAGTCTCGTCGCTTCGCTCACTCCCTCTCTATAATACAGAGGAGAGCGACGAACTTTGCCTCAACCCAAGACACACTGCTCCAACTCGTATGCACTACACACACACAGTTCTGCGAGTAGTCTATTATTGTAGACGTGCAGGCTTGCAGCTCGCGAATGTCAATAAACCCCTTTTCCTGTATACACGCGAAAATACCCTCACGTAAGAACATACTGAAGAAGACGAATACCGCTCGAGGAGTATGAAGTTCTCTCCCTTATTATATACGAGTTTTCGGAGAAAAAAATTGTCGGCGCTGAAAAAAAAGCTCGACTTTTTCGGATTGTATAGCGGGGACTATAACTGGCGGTTGGCCAACATTTGTTTGGCGAGATGCGCGCGGAGAGAAAAATTTCGAGGAAAAATTCACGCTACGTCTACTATATTGGATTATTCAATTGCTCTTCATTATCGCGCAGTGGTATTATAGAGTAGAGGAGGAATAAAAATATGGGTTGCGACGCTCGTTCCTTTTTTTTTTCATTTCGCGCGCGGCGACGCAGTAAGCCGGGAAAATTGAAATTCCGAGCTTTTTCGGCGATTTATTAGATTTTAATTTCTCGCTGAAAAAACACTCTTTTCGCTATTAATCTTCCGCGGCCGGATTGATTTGCGAGCCATAATCGATTGGAATATTTTGTGAATGTATTCATTTTTCGGGTACGCGAAAACTGCAGTACCTATATATGTATGTATGAGCATTTGAAAAATCAATTTGCGTTCTCTCGTGGTTCGATTTTATAATAAACGTTACATATTCGATGAATTTATATATCCACACTCTGAAAAATTCGACTGTGCAATTTTTGCGCTGCGAGTTTACATATATACCGAATCCATTTTCTGGTAATTGAAGTTATTATCGTCAGCTATATACATGTATACAGATAAAACTTTTATTTCGTTCACTCTCTCGTTTCCGGAAAAATATCGAAAATTGTAAACTCGTTATATACATATACACCGCGAAGAAGAAAAAAAACGCGTCCTCGTACCCTTTCATCAATTTCAATTTTCGCGAAACTCTCGACTAATTAATCATAATATACTTTCCGGGCTTCATTTCATCGCGAGACGAGACGAGCAGAGCAAACTCCGCTTAAAGAAAAATCAAGCAAAAAAGTTGGTTGTCCAAAGGCGAGGCAGGTGAACTAACGCACCAGATGCACATATACACACAGAGAGACGCTTGTAGGCCAAGTCGTCCGCTAACAATAGTGAGGACTATATACTATACTGTTCCTTTCGCGTATCGCTAATTGCCATTACGAGCCGTATATAGCTAATATACACACGTGCGTCCGTGTGTGTATGTGCAGGATAACGGGCGACCGATGTGTAAAAGGAGATGGAATCCGCACCTGATCGGTGGCTTCTTTGAAACTCGCGATTCTGGTATACCTGTATATGATGCGTGTGTGTGTATGTGTGTGTGCACTGGAGGAGATTAAATCGATCGGAAAGAGGTGTAGGCGTGAGTTTATCCGATGGGAGAGGTATGCTGATGCGATAGACTCTCGGGGGTTGTTAATGCGCTGTTGTTTGCGCGTCGACTGGGAGGTTTTAGTTTTGGGAGTGTGTTTTTTATTTTAATTAAAGTTTTGACGCTTCTCGTGTATTGTATATTATCAGTTATATTTTGGACGAGAGTTGAGTATTCGTTAATAGTATCAATTAGTATTATAGGTATTATCTGAAAAGCGTTCACTATATGTCGGTACACGCTTGTTATAATATACTGAACTTCATTTCGAATTGAATTTGTTCGATTCAAGTGCGCTCTTTGCATACTTTGTAAAAGGTAGCTTCTCAAATTGCAATAATTCATCCATCGATATAGCGCAGCACGTGATTAAAACGAGCTGCAGAGCGGATATAAATGATTCTATATATATATACAAGCTTATCCAATATACACATATCTACATTCAATTAACCGAATATCCCGAATTCCAACAAGTCCAGCCAACGGCATCTGGACGACTGCCACACAATCTTCCTGCACTTAATTTCCCATTCAGCGGCAAAAAAAATTTATATATATAGGTATACGGCGAAATCGATGCGAAGCAGCCCCTATCCATAAAGTATGATAACCCTATATATACCAAACGCACACCTTTTTACCCTATTGTACGTATACATATACAGCAGCTATACACTCGCACACACATAGGTTCGTATATAGAGAGAGAGAGAACGGAAGAGCTCGGAGAATTATATTTCATCCCATGAATATTCAAGCCTGTCCATCTCGTTACATAGGACGAGCGAGCTGGCTCCGCTTGAATTTGCAATTCGCGCGCGCACGAGCTTCTCCGCTTTCCGATACTCCGCTTGCAGCACAACGGCGTATCGAACATTATGATAGGCCTGCAGTGTGTATGTGTGTGTGTGTGTGTGTGCTGTGCTCGCTATAGCGCGGCATTAGCGTGTATAAGATTTCGCTGCCAGTGTGTATGGCTAATGGTAAATCGAGGCTTCGGGCATGTAAAGTACGTCGTAAAACCGGATTAAGCTCGCGCGTTTGCGGATATGGGGAGCTTTTTCGGTGCACAGAATTTTTTTTTTTTTTGTTGATTTTCTTGTTGGAGAGGATGTTTTGCTATTGGGGATAGAATTTTCAGTCGGACTTTTTAAAGAGGCTTTTTGGAGAGAGCTTTTTAGCTGATGGAAATATATATATGGGAGAAATCGTTATATTTTTCTATAAACGATAATTATCAGTCTTGTGCTGCAGAGAGTTATAAATCAAAAAACTTATTCTGGCAGCGAAATCCGGAGAGCGCGAGTGCGCATATAATTCAGTCCTGCGAAAACGATCGCGAGAAAACTAAATTCCCTCGTCTACTCCATTCAGTCCCATCGCATAATTAGCCCCGACGACCCGCACCTACTCTCCGCACTATTCGAAACGAGGTTATAATAATAACCGCCATAGTGTCTCTGCCAGTGTCCCTAAAAGCTCGTCGAGATATTACTGCAGCAGTGGCAGCAGCAGCAGCAGCAGCAGTAAGAGCTGAGAATCAAAGAATGAAGTATAAAGAAGACGAGCTAAGAGAAGTCATACTTACCCTCGTCGACTTACGGTTACATTAGAGAAAAAGAGAGAGAGAGATAGGGATGTGATTACGGCGAGAGTTGATGGGATGAAAGTGGCGACTCGAAATTGAAAAGATTCACTGTGTGCCCGCGCGCAAGGATGAATAAGTCTTTTTAGCGCTGATGCCAACGAAATTCTACTCTCTCTCTCTCTCTCTCTCGGTGTATCCATATATTATACTATATAATATAGTCCCTCTGCTTTTATTGAAAATGCATGAATGCCAGAGTTTCTCGATTTTTTCCCTCAAATATTGGATGCAGTCTGATGGTGGTATTAAAATTAATGAGATATCCTATACATAAGGCTATATACACGGTATACATATCGATTCGCATATAACGAGAGAGTATTAAGAGCCGTTGGAGATCGCTGGAGTTGATTGTGGTTTTTCATCTTCGGACAAAGTCTGCGCTTGTCGCGTCGTTGTCGTTGATGGATCGGAACGTTCAGAATTTCAATCATGCATTATACGCGAGAAGTTTTATATCAGAAAAAAAAAGAGAAAAACCAATCCAGCGCGTTTCCAACTTTAATTAAAAAACGAAAAATTCAACGACGATCCACTTTTAACGCTCCGTTATATATCTCAGCGCACACATAAAAAAGCCATTATATACCTATATAAAAGGAAAAAAAAAATCCTTCCAACCGCAAACCAGCAGATTTATAAATCGTCCCACGGAGTAGTAGTAGTAGTCTAGATATACATATATACACGACGCGAACTACGTCGGCGCTCCCGCGAATTTCGCTAAAAGCTTCGCAAGCTCAACTTTGCGCCGCTACTCGCGCACCTAGTACGACTCGATAAATAAATTGATACCCAACGCTGCTGCTGCTACTGCTGCAGGTATATGAATCACTATTTCATCGCAGCCGTAAATCGCCGGCAAGTTCGCTAAATTACAATAAAGGAACGGCTTGTGTGTTGCCGCCCTTATGTTTGCCGTGCTTTGCGCACGAATATAATACACACAGTTATATAGCTCTCGAGGATGAATTTTGGATACGAGACTATTTTCGCCGTTGTGTCCGACATCAGGCGGGAAACGAAATTATTTAGCCGCGCGAGTTTACCAGTGTGTATATTTATGGCCGTGATTATGCAACTCGGCCGTTTGATAAGAAGTTTAGCGCGCGAGTTTTCATTGTGTGTTTTACTATTACACGACGTTGCGCAAGGGGTACTTATATATTGTATAATAATAAAGTTTCGCGGAATTCATCACCACGAATTTCAATTGTTCTCATTATCGATATACGTGTTATATACGAAATGACATATATAGGTACAGTGAATCCTGATGTATATATAATACGTCGTCGTTGGTTATTATGAATATTAAAGCGATTATCAGAGAGTATGAGAGAGAGAGGCCGCATTCAAAACGGATTAACTCGTCGCGCAGCCATAATTTCCCCCCGCATCGTAAAGAACAAACTTTCTCTCTGCAGTAGCAGCCGCACACATGTCCGCGACACGCCGCCAACTGCAGCCTCACGTGTGTGTATATATACCTATATGTATATTATACGCGAATAAATTTCACTGCGCTCTTATTCATCATAACCCACACACGCGCGACCCTAGTCTGGAAAAAAAAAGAGCGACGTCGCCTCTGCACTTCCCTATTAATTAAAATCAACGCTAGACTCGTCCAAGGTCCGCTTCATCATGAGAGCAAACGAGTCCGTTCCCTTTTTCGCGTGCGCGATATATATACGTACGCATATGACGATGACGCAGAGTATGGAGTGTATTATTATAAGTGTATATAAGTGCTGATCCGAGCCCGAGATCTCGAGAAATGTAGTGTCGTTGCTGTGTTTGCTGATCGATTTGATGGATTGCGGGGGTGGATTTCCGGAAGATGGATATGTCGTCGTGGATTGAATTTTGCATATATATACAGGGGATGGATCGGTGCGATTGGAATTCAGGGTCGTGCTTTTTTAGCTTTGAATATATTGTACAGATTTTAATTATATTGCGTCGATTATAGGCGTGAATTACGAAGCGCAGTCTGTTTGTATATTGCGGATGGTGCGATCGTAATGTGCGGTGTAACCTACATAACTTATCATGAGGGATTACTTGTTTACGTTCTAGCACGTTCTCGCATCGCTTATTTCAGTTGTAACAATTTTTATACCATCGTACATTTTTCACGCAATTTCTCATCACGAAGCAATAAAAGCTCACCCATAATATCCAAACTAAATACACATCTCACATCGTCAACCCTCTCTAAAAAAAACTCTATCTAGAAAAGAAAAAAAAACGAAAAACCTAAATGGCTACAATTGAGGCATTGGAGTCGCGTCAATTTCAATAACCGCAAGAGCTCGTCGGTGCAGAGTAGTATATGTGTAAGCCAAGAACGAAGACGCATATGTATATAGCGAGTGGCAATCTAATCTCGAGCGCGGCGAGTTGCTCTCGAGTGCAAGGGTGAAAAAGGAAAAATAAGAGAGAGAGAGAGAGAAGAGAAAGAGCGAGAGTTAAAAAAGAAAAGAAGGGAGAACACGACAGTTCTATTCCGGCTGCACGTGCAGCGCGCGCGGCTTGTGCAGCAAATAATATTCCGCGCGTGACTCATTTTTTTTCCAGCCGCCTGTGTTCGCTTCTTAAATTAACCGCGATTCTGCGAGGCTATACACATATGATGTGTATAATAATAACTCTGTCATTCTTTCGAGAGTCCGTGATTTGATTTAAAATTTTTATATAGTTGATTGTACGCATAATAATAAATATCAAACTTTGATCATTATTTTGCAGATCGAAAAATGAAGCTGTGGTGGAGCTTGCTGATAGTGGCGGTGGCCTTGCCTTTCCTGGCAACCGCGACGAGCATCAACGCCGAGTCCGACCTGTGGGAGGAGGACGACAAGGAGGTCCTCGTACGAATGGCTCGTGGTACCAAAGAGCGCGGTAAGTCTCTCTACTCCCACACACACACACACACACACGTCCGAATGAATTAATCAAGCAACTAATTACAGAGACAAAATAAAACGACGCCATCCTTATCCCTCACTTCCGCCCCCCGTAATCCACTGCTACGCGAGACACACGACGACTGCAGCAACAGCAGTAGCTTTTTTCTAAAAGACGTATAATACGCTCCCCAGTATACAGTCTTTTCTCGAAAGCTCCCGCTGTTTTATGGAGAGCTAGCGTGGCGAGATACACTCGTCGTGAGCGGAGAAGCCGGATATGGGATTAGTCTGTTGGGGAGAGTAGTTTCGCGATGTATGTGTGTGTGTATGTGGGAGGGGAAATTTGGCTTTTGCTTGTTTTCGAGAGAGTATATACGGACTGAGAAATGGGGCCGAACTTTGCTTCGGACTTTATCATAGCCACCATATTTTAGCGTGACATAGCGAAATTTTATCAGTTTTTCGAAGCCACTCTTTCTTCTCCTGCATTATGGAATACCTATATACACGGGGGAGCACTTTTGAAACGATAAATTTTTCCGTCTCCTTTAAATAAGCTCTTTGCTACGTTTTTGAATGTTTTATTCGCCAGTGGTTAAATTTTAAATCCCCTAAAAACGAAACAAATTCGATACATGTGCGCCTATACACACAAAGAAAAATTCAATTTCCTCACGCGCGCGTCTGCAGAAAAAAGAAAAAAAGCTCTCTCATATACTTATATATATGTACATAACACTTGCGCTTGTCTGTTTGATGTCGGCGCAGCATCCGGTGGCGGTGGCGGCGGCGGTTCCCCGTCCTGCCGATACCTCAAAGGTCAGTGGTCCGAGTGCGACCCCAGGACGAACATGAGAACGCGCACTTTGACCCTGAAGAAAGGTGACAAGTCATCCTGCGAGCAGATCAAGACCATCACCAAGAAGTGCAAGAAAGGTAAAGGTAAACATATGTCGATCTTTCGAAATTATAATACCGACTGATATTTTACGGAGATAATAATAATAATAATAAAGTCTATTATCTTTGTGGGATTATACGGTGAGAGTCGATGATTTACGCGGGTGGTTTAATGCTCGGGTTATTGACGTTGCAGCCTGCCGGTACGAGAAGGGCTCGTGGACCAGCTGCGTCAGCCAGAACATGACGCGAGTCGACAACCTCAAGGCGAACAGCGACCCTACCTGCGAAAAAACGCGCCGCATCACGAAGAGGTGTAAACCCGAGACCAACAACAAGAAGGCTCAGAAAGGTGCGAACTTTAACGTATAACTGTATACATATAGATAGTTGTAACAGGGAGCGATTTTCTCAAGTTGAAAATTACAAATAAGCAATATACTATTTGATAAGTATAATTCTTGTATAATGTACATTATCGATTCCGAGAGCAAACCTAATAAAACGAATCGATAAACACATCAAGCCAGTCTCTAAAGCGTCGCTCAATATTTCTCTTTGCAGACCGAGCGAACAAGAAAGCCAGCAAGCAGTAAGAGCTCGCACAAATAAGCGCCTGGCGAAAATCAAAGGCGTCCAACACGTCACACAAACCTTCCAAAACTGCACAGGAGCATTTTCACGATGACGGCGATTACGAGCCATTTAAACCTACTACAATTCACGAGAGACTATAATACCATACCGTCGTCGTCCTCGTCGCCGTATATATTTCATATAAAATATATATACGAGATACACAAGCAAACAAAAAAAAAGAAATCAACACAACAGTATGTAAATCGAATCGGCGCCAAAGAAAAACTAAACAAACGAAGCTGATGCGTTGAGAATATCAAAATTCCACAAAGATTTATTATTATTATATAATATAATATATATTGAATACGAAAGAGAGCGCGAGCGAGAGACGCATTTTCTGTGGATGATAATAAGTATAAAGTCTCTTTGAAGAAAATAAAGAAAAGCGTTAAAAAAAAAGAAGAAAACATTATGATACACACAACACATACACGTACACAGGGTCAATGAGGTATATGGAGGAAGGAACAGAAATATCGTTCTTCTCGTCCCTGTGTAACTCTTGATAACACACTTTCATTGTAGCGTTAAAACAGTGACGCCGACGAGACGTTTCGCGTTAATATATAATATAACGACGCACGCGATCTTCTATATTACACGCAAGAAAGAAAAAAAAGAAACAATGATCGCAGAAGAATATATAGGTATAACAACGTCGAAACGAATCGACGCGCGTTGAATTAACTAATAGACTCTAGAGGCTACAATCTCTTCGATATACACACGTAGTTTTCTTTTTTAATAAATTAAAGGTATAAACGTATGTATTAGAGAAAAAGAACAATCGGTGAATTTAAAAATTCACAGGGACGAACGACAGAGGGTGTATATATTATATGCTAGTTATATACATATACACATTATATGTACGTATATAAAATCAAATTATATTTCGTCAACACGCCCGCGCTGTCGATTTTCTCGAATCGTGTACTTCCATCAGATAATTCTCGGTATATATATATACATAAATATATATATGCGAAGCTGCCGCCTCAGATTATCATCAAAATACTTACACGAAAAAGAACACAAAAAAATATATTGATAAACGTCGCGGACAGCTTTATTTTTTGTATTTTCTCGTAGCGAGTAACTTCCCAATCTTGATGAAGTGTAGAATTGTACACCCACCCAAAGGCTTCGTTTAAAAAAAAAGAAACAACATTATCGACAAGGACGTCTGCCGATCGAAATCGAGGAAAAAATTGTCGGCAGATGCTCTTATCGACATCACAAATACACTTTTCTCTCGGCACAAATACACAGAAACACAATAACCCCCGCGTACTTATACTCGTGTCTCTTTACTTCAGCTAGTTCTTATCCCCCTCCCCCCTCTATAATCGTGTACGTAGAGACGAAGTAGCGAATATCCACTAAAGTAACGAGTAATCAAAGATGAAAAGCCATACACATAGCACATGAGCCCCAAAAGCGAGTATCGTTTTTAATTCAAAAAAAGCATGTACGACAAAATAACGGTTCACGCCTAAGACGCAATGCAAAAGGTTTATTCTGTTACATTAAACAAAAAAAAAATTAGAATAATAATATAAAAGACGAACAAAGTATATGACGAGTATAAAAGACTGCGAACGTATAACCGTGAGAAAGAGAGATAGAGGAATTTTTGTCATTTTGCATTCGCGTCGCGTACCGGTTGAGCACAAAAATCAAAGCAAAACGGAGATTTTAAAGTATAATGGTATAAAATAAATAAATAAAAGTAACGTTAAAATAGAAGGTATGTAGTTTAAAACTAACGAGAAAGATGGAAATCATTCAACGAGAAACTCAAAATGTGTCTTCTTCGAATCCGAGCAGATATGTCAAAGTTTTCTCGTGCGCTGATATAAGCTCATCGATCGATTATAACTTGAGCGCACATGCATTTAAAGTCGAATAAAACTCAAAGTAGTAGACGAGAAAGTTATAATACGACGAATGTAGCCGACTTTGATTTGTACGCGCTGCGCTGATCTTCCTTGATTAAATCAAAGCATATATATTATAATAATACACGCACGATTCGTTGCGCAAAAGTATATAATCAAAAAACCGGCGCTTAAAAATCAAAACTTCTTCAAAAATCTTTCAAGCGTACAAATCGATCACAGCAAAAGAAAGAAATGTCCTCTGGCATTTGCCGTACTGATGTAGATCGATTTAGAGATGACGAACAAAGACACGCCATATCACCAGAGTCTCAAAGAATTAATGAATAGCCTACGGTAATGATAGCGTTTATTACCTATGTTCTATATGGAAAACACCTCCCCAACGTCCCCTCAATTCTACTCGATATCTTTAGACGTCTACTATTATAGAGCACACACGCAGTTTTAAGGTAGAAAAAAACAACAACAAAACAATGTCGCGCTTCAACAAACAAGTTTTTTCTCTCGGTGTAGAATTCGCGATCGATTGATTGAATTTGGATGTCTCTTATTCTTCCAGTGCATTGTAACATAGCTTATATACTTCGTCGAGTTGATAAAAGTAGAAAATAAAGACGAGAGAATGAGAGAAAGAAAAAAATACGCCGATATTATCGTCGTGGATCACACTCGAACTATATATGAAATATATACGTAGAGAGTGAGAGCGACGGATCGGTGACGTTAATTCCTAACACACGAGTTATACGAGAAAAAAAAGAAACGTATCCCTTTTCGAACGATTGGAGTGTTATCAAATTTTTCATGCGTTTTCGCTTGTTTTTGCGAAAGTTTCAACGTTTGTTGTATTATCTGTGTCCACGAATTGTTGTACTGTAGACGTTGAACATTGGAGAAAATTAAAAAAAAAAGGTTGACGAAAACCGCATGATACACATATTTACACAAATACACACGATACGATAAACAATGATCATCCTGCCAAGTCGATTGATTAGCGTGAATAAAAACAACAAACAAACAAACAAACAAGTCATGAGTTTTATAAAGTGTTCGATGCTAACGACACTATTGCGTATTTGAAGTTTACATCCGTCAACGTATAATGAGGTATAGTTTAAGTATACATTGCTTTTACGTATATTTACTAGTTTCCTTTTTTTTGAGTAACGTTAATTTTAATTATTTTCTTTTCTACATTGACCGCAGATAACGGCGAACGACAATTATTGTTTCATCTTAATTTAAATGAACTTGCATTATGTATATCTACTTATCTATTAAATGAAAGTGTAACCCATTACACAATGTAATGAAAATCCAATGTTGTCAATAAAATTAAAATTATGTAAGAATTACTCTATTTGGCTCACTAATTTGACTTGACCTTTGACTCACTAATTACACGAGATACGCAGAATTAGCTGTCATTGTGCAAGATTAGGTGTGAATCACAAACGGGATAAGATAAAATTTTACTTTATTGTAAAAACATCAGTAGATGAGATACAAACTTTATCTAGCACATGAGCTAGATACAATACAAAGAAGCATGTATATAATATAAAGTACAAAAACTTCATAGAAAATTTGTTGTTTATAGTATAAAAACTTTTGAGATAACGGAGATTCTATGAGATTTTTCTCTCTTTGAAAATCTCTTTTGGACGGTTCGCAAAAATACTCACTTGCACTACCCATTCTTAATATCAATATTAGAAAAGTTTCTAAAAGTTAAAGTTTAAGGCAGTTTGAGATGCTTGTACTTCTTAAGCTCTTACATTAGTAATCAGGTGCAGTTTCTCTAATTAAAAGTTAGTTAAATCTGTACAAAACAAGCAGAACATCTCTACAAAGTTACATGATCACACTTCATGAAGAAGTTTGTAGTAAAAACTGGATATACATTTTGCTCTGTATACAAAATAAAAACTCTTCGCTAAGTAATTAATCGTTACAATCTATTCATGGACGGAATCGTGATTGTATCTAAAGGCAAATTTTTTAGAGATAAAAGTTATATCAAAAAGTGAGATTAAAAAAAAAAACGATCAATGTCGTATAAAAGCAAGATTGATTGACAGCATTTTTGTGCAGTGATGAGACACATTGTTACTTTAAGCCGCATCAGGCTATGGACACCGACAGCTCGTGCTCGTAAGACCTGCCCATCCAGTCTTGCTCGGTGGGCAACGGCTCGTGTCTCGTTTTGCAGATTCGCGGTCCAAATTTTAACAATATCATTATAACGCCGACTACGAATAGCGTCAGAACAGCGGAAGCTGGCCAGAATACGTGTAGACCCATCTTTAACCCTGGTCAGTTATCAGTAAGCTAAACTTTGGATACAGCGTTAAACACTTAAATGTCACTCTCGCGTTTTTGAAGTTCCATGTACTGTTGTCCTTGCTGGTGTCCAATGCTTTCTGTGTCCTCTGGAAAATATTGTACAGTATTCTGTGTGTTTGCTTTGTAAGTCTTGGCACCTTCTTCCAATTCAGACAGATCTAGAGGTGGATTGTTATGGGGTGTTATGGTCCACAGCGACTGGATCCAACGGTTACCTGGCAACAGTTTGAATAAAGATTGTTTATATGGGTTCTACCTTGAAGCAGTAGTAATAATCATATATAGAGAAATAAATTTACCAGTATTTCTGTTCTTCCAGTAGCCTCGATACTGCGAGCAGTAGCAGAAAGCAATATTAACGATGAGCAGAAAGCCACCAATAATGGAGCAAATAGTGATTGCTACGTAGAACGGAGTAAAGTCCCCCTTAATTTGATCCTCCTCTTTGAAGTATGGATTCTTTCTGAAGGCGTCACGGTCGTCTAGAATAGACATTTCATAAAGTTAACTCTTTCTTCTGAAAAAGAAATGCAAAAAAAAGTTTATCTCTAATTTGTTAAACTCGATGAGCTCAATGAATGTAATGAATGATGAAAACTGTGAGTCAAAACAATGTATATACAGAACTTACTTCACCAATTTGTTTAAATAAAAGTAAAAACAAGGCGCGCGTGAGCCGATAGTTTTGAAAAACTAGGCCAATTGCGCAATTGCCGCGCGAAAACAAAGCCGTCCAGTTATGAGTTTATCTAATTTTGGTAATTCAATTTCCGGAGCAGCAAACAGCAGCCACGAGCCAAGCCCAACAGTACGTTACTAATGCTCCGCCGAGGCGTGTACTACTCTCACTCATACGGCTTGCACTCGTGTGCAACGTACGTTTCTCCTGTCTTTTTATTTTACTCACCTTCTTGATTCCGCTTCTGCAGCTTCACCACCAGGAAGACACTTTTTCGGCCAGGACTACACTACGCCCAACCAGTGGAATTCGTCGCAAGGGCTCGTCGACATGAGCAATTAGCGCTTGAATGGAATGTGTTGTCCGGCCGACGTGAGTAGCGGAGTCAACTCGTATATTGGGCGGGGCGCACTGCCGCCGCGTCTTTCTGACTCCACGCGCACGCGAGGAGGGGATGGAACGCGTGGATGAGGCATATGGGCATAGACCATAAAAAAGCCAGACAGCAACTGCTGCTGATAGTATATGTCGGCAAAGTCGAAGCGTTGGAAAGGTGACTTTTCAGTAGTTTTAGTCCAGTTTTTCGGTTTAATACTGCGATTTGAGATTTATTTTGTTCTCTTGGTATAAACGCTTATTTGCAAAATATGCTTTTACCAGTATAAATAGTGTAGGTAAACTTGTTGATAATAAATGCATTTAAGTTTAGTCAAAGTATTGTTGTTGTGCTTGTTTATAAATAAAATTTTATAAACTATAGTACTTGAGTTTCCTAATTTTCACTACCTATACTTTCCCTAGTAAGCATAGCTACAATTGCTTGATTTTCTAAAGTTATGTCTGTGGTTGTGTAATGCACCAGTCGACCACTGAATCCAAAGGATTTCAAATACTCTAGCCTACCCTGATTTAGTAAAGTCTTTACTTTGCGTCCCAATGTTTCACGTTCAGAATCTTCGGTAGCCTTGTTCAGCTTAATGCCACATGTTGCCCAACTGGCAATTTTACAGAGAATTGGAAATTCATCCTTTGTAAAACCCTCCTCCTCCAGGTATTTGTGACCAACATAGTGAGAGCAATTGCATTGGTGATGACAGCAAAAAGCAATCACCATTCCAAATTTAGAACTTTTACTTTTTGGTATCGAGTTCGTTATACAGCGCAAAGTTAAATCTGATAAATTGTTTATAGATAACGATTATTCGCTATAGTTCATAAGAAAAATATGAAAAAATATGTCAGAATGGAGTTTAATTTACCTGTAGCAACACCGCATATGTGCTTTGCAAATGCAACTTGACACTGCATCTGTTGAGCTTCTGGTACATCACTTAAGTTCAAGTCAGCGATGTCTGCACGAACTCTTGTCACTTTGATTTCAACGTTTTCATTTTTTAATTTGTTGTCTCTCTTATGCCTATGACTAGATCTGTCAATCAGGAGAATAGAAGAATTTGCCTGATCCTTTGTTGCCTGGGCCAACCAATATGTCAGTTTACCTATAGCGATAGAACTATTAAAGTAAGTCTATTACAATTCAACATGAAGTGACAAAATGAAAATTTTAAAGTAACCTCGGCCTGCTCCGAATTCTATGAAGCACGTGTTTTCATGAACCAGGTCAGCATTTGCTAAGTGTCCCAGTAAAGATGCTGTTTGTAACAAGTGTCTTTTGGCTTCAGGTCCGTATATTGGATTATTTAATTCTTCTTTCAACACTTCATGTGTTAATATTTCCTCAGGTATTTGGGGTAATTTTTCTATAAAAGCAATAAAGATTCATGATATTAAGTATACATTCAACAGAGTGATCCATCTTATGCATTCATCATTCTTACCAAAAGAATTTTTTATTTTTCCAATAACAACGTCTATAACACTTTGCTCAATCAACGACAGGGGAATATCATTAAGACACTTGATAGTCTCTCCCAAATTGATTCCTTTGACCATGTATGATGGCTGTGCATCAAGTTTGATTTTAGCATTGCAAACTTTCAAGTGCTTTGTCAACTTAGATTTGTAAATTGTACTGCAAATAATCTAGAAATTGTATGAGGTTCTACGTGGTTACACAACTAATATGATTAGAGAAGATGATTTTCTCGCTTCTACTCACTGTGAAGGATCCAATGGACAGTCTATCCTCTCATCGATAACCTTGTTCCATTCACTCTGAGTGGACTCATGTTCTCCGCAGAAGCTTTTGCCCTTCTTCACCGACATGCGGCAGTAACGCTTTTTTCGTTCCACGAAAAACTGGCAGTGCTCAAAACCGGTCATTTTCGTTCGACTGCGAGAAAATCTCCTGAAACTATATACATATAGAAAGTTCCAATTAGATACTCTGATTGAACACATTTAAAAGTATTCTAAACGCAACAACAATCAACAATATTTGTAAACAAATTCCCAGTCAAAATCATGCGGTTAAATCTCACAAAACTGTAAACTTAATTTACGTACGAACATCTGCGACGAGTACCTAATATATTAGGTTAATCCAAACACCACGACTACTCGCGCGCGAAACAATAGAAACAAAAGGCAGCCTCGACCAAATAAGTTTCCCTACTACCTGCAAGTTACCAAGGATCGAAATAATTTCAGCTTTTGGAAATCTATTGCATATTTGCAGATCAACTCTCTTCCACGAACTGCCACGAGCACGTTTCAAAACACACACATCAAAATCACCTCTCAATTGGTGGGGGACAGACCCTAGCCTAGCAGACGACGAAATACGCGGCTCAGCAAGTTCTCAACGCGCGGAGCCACACGCACATGATCCGTCCGCGGTTCTCAAGCTGCTGCATAAGCGATGGTCGTCGCGAGGAAGCCATCCAGCGGCAGTGTGGAAGTCAGTGGAACAAAGGGGTAGCGAAGCACCTGCGCGAGTACCTAGATGACTAGCTCTCGTGGCCCAGGACGAGTGTTGATTGCTGTGAATGGCGTACGAGGACGAGTTGAGAACCGCCTGGGTACACGCGCGAGTCTTCCCCGGCGAGGATATGGTCCGAAGAATTGCTGATACCTGTTTATTAACTAGACTTTAAAAGTAAAATGTTGATGGCTTGTGCAAACGGTTTTCCTTGTCTTATTTGCGCGGTGAGAGAAGGTTGGAGTTATGTGGACGAAGAGCGTGGCGAAATTGCATTGTATAGACGAAAGGATGGCTGCTGTTATAGCTGCGATGCTGTATAAAGTAGTGTTTATGGCTCTCTGCAGTGGTGTCAGCACGTGCCTTTTTTGCATACGACTCGCGTTGTAAATATAGCCGTGGAAATTTGGCAAAACAGGTGTTTTCGTTCAAATTTCGCGAGCTGAATAGAATTTTTTTTTTTTAATAATTGAAATATCAAAGAAACATTAACTTTATGAATGTTTTTTAACTGTTGATAATTTTGGAGCTATAAAGCTAGTCTATAAAGTGCATTTTGTGCAATATTTTAATAAAATTTTTTTTCTACTTTTACAGATTACTTAAAGTTCCTATAAGAGAATCCATCAACAATGGCAATAAACAACAGTTATTTCGTCATGCCAATGAACATGGACAGGGTCTGTCGCATCTGTTTACAAGAGAATACAAATCTATCACCCATTTTTTGTAATGGGCAAGAGATAGGAAGCAATCTCACGGATATATCGCAGAAAATACAAGTATGTGGCGCTGTTGAGTGTCACGAGCAGGATGGTTTACCTGCTCTCATCTGTGATGTTTGTATATATAAGGCAAGCGTTGCACACGAATTCAGACAATTATGTCAGCACTCGGATGCTCGATTAAGACTTTATTATAATAAGCCTGCTAAATATAACGCTACAGTACGTAATTGAATTACTGCTAAGGCAATTATCCTTATGAAAGAGATCGTAATGCATTATTTTATGACTGTTTTAGGATTCCGGTACACAAACTGATCTAGAAGTGCAGGATCTTTTAAGCAAAACTGCTGAGGAGATACAAAACGTTTATTTTGTAAAGCAAGAAGTAATGAATAATCAGCAGTTTCACAATGCAATACCAAACGAAGATTACAATTCGGAACCTCAGACCAATACTGTTGTTACAACCATTGAGTCAGCCATGCCTACAGACGATGTAAACATGTCAGTGGAGAGTGACAAACTTTTTAATTGTCATTTAGCTTTTGAAGAGCAGCCTAAAAATGTTGATAAAGCTCCAGAAGTTGTTGCCTGTGATACCCAAACCGTGGAGTGTACACAAGAATTAATTCCAGTTTCTACAAATTTAATTGATAATGTTTGTACCATAGAAGCAGACATGAGTACTGCAGAAGATAGTGCTGTGAAAAACGATGTCAGCTATTTTACTTACATCACAAAGGAGGATGAAAATATCCAGCAGGAGGACAATGCTGTGCAGAAACGTACTTCGGCAAGGAAGACCAAGTCGATACCAAGAACAGATTTGTACGAAGAAATGGAGGACGATAATTATTTCGAGCCAGTGAGCGAGAGTCAGAATTTGGAAGAAACGACATTCAAATGCGAGTCCTGCCCCAAACGATTCACCACTCCAAAAGGCTTGAAGAAACACCAATTAACCCACGAAAAACGGTACAAATGCGAAATTTGTGCAAAGACGTTTTGTAAGTTAGAGAACCTGGAGAAACACAAAAACGTACACACGACGAAGCCACACGCCTGTCAACTGTGTCACGCGAGTTTCTCGAAATCCCAGAGCCTCGTCAAGCACCTCAAGTCGCATACGGAGAAAGTCAATGACATTATTAAGCAGATTAGCACGGAAGAGCAGACGCCAGCAGAAACAGAGCCGAAGACGAGCCCGAAGAGCGAAGAGTCGGACGACGACAGTGGGACTGTCAACGAGCCAGACGGATTCGAAAACGCTCCGGAGATTTTTAAATGCGAGGAGTGCGGCCAGTACTGTTCAACGCTGAAAAATTTGAAACGACATGCTCTTATACACGGCGAGAGGAAGTACTCCTGTACAGTCTGTAAAAAGTGGTTCTTCCGACCCGATACCCTGAAGAAGCATGCAGAGAGGCACGGTCACGGTTTGCTGGATAACTTGGCAGACGACAATAAGCTGTACGACTCCGACGACGACGGTTTCCCAGTTACGATGAACAACGGCACGGCGGAGACTGACAGTAACAAAAAGGAAGAGAGCGAGGAAGAGGGCAATGGCGAGTACAAGTGCCAGCATTGTGATAAAATCATGGCCACGAAGAAGGGTCTACGGCGACACGTCGCTATGCACAAGCCCAAACCGGAACCCGCCGTCTGCGAGATTTGCAAGAAGGTATGTGCCAGCCGAGCTCGTCTCACCCTCCATCAGAAGACTCATAATAAGCCCAAGGAGAAGGTCCCCCGTGAATATCTCTGCCACATCTGCAGCAAGGTCTACCCGAGCAACTCTTCGCTGACGTACCACATGCGCACCCACACAGGGGTGAAACCCCATGTCTGCAAGACCTGCAACAGCGGCTTCACGACGACGACGAGTCTGGCGAATCACATGCGTATCCACACAGGCGACAAACCCTTCGTCTGCCATGTCTGCAGCGCGGCGTTCGCTGTGAGTTCGGCCTTCCGGAGGCACCTGACTCGACACACCGGCGAAGCCAATTACCTCTGCAAGACGTGCGGCAAAGCCTTTAAACGGCTCAGCACCCTCAAGGAACACACTTACACGCATTCCGGCGAGAAGCCCTACGTCTGCAAGACCTGCGGCGCAGCTTACAGTCATAGCGGCAGTCTCTTCGCGCACCAGAAGCGTTGTCGTGCCCAGTTCACCGAGATGGTTGTCGAGGACCATCATCACTCCGTTGCACATCACATACACGTCAACAACGTCCAGTCCGCAGTGCGATCACTTGCTGTGATAGGCCAGATGTTCTGAGGTTTTTGCAGGTGTCTACTCGCGCCCACGTCTTTCCTCCGCGTATGAACGTGTATCGTACGACTGAAACTTTGATACGCGTTGCCGCTTACTCCTTTTATAGTGATTATAATCATGTTACTCTTTGATTTCTTTTTGTTAATTATGCATTATCATCATTATTATTGCTATTATGCTGTACTTTTTAATACAAAAATGTTAAGTGGCTTTTTTACAGTTACTTTAGTCAGCGAGTACTAACGATTCTAATTGTACATTTATTAAATAAATATTTAATAACATTGAAAGTTAACTGCGGATTTCACTTTTTAATCAATACCCACTAAGTTAATTAAAAAATAATATTTATTTTATATATCGATTTTACCTATACATTGAACGAGTTTGACACTTTAGACATTATCTATAACTATCTCGATGCACAGTGACTTATTTTTACAACAGAATAAATATCTAACATAAAAACTAGTATGAATCCGATAAATTATTAGAGTTTCTTTCCTTTGTTTTCTTTTTTTGCTTTTGTTGCTTTTGGGTTTATTGCTTTTTTCTCAGTACTTGATATCGACGCCACACAGAGGCTCGTGTCCTTTTCAAGATCAGTGCTAGATCTGCAAATTTTCGATCTCTAGAATTGAATGTATCGTTAGCTTTATTCGTATTTTTACGCATGAAATCAAGAATGATGCTATCCTCCTCTGGTTTATATCTGAAAAATATTGTGATTAATGATTTCACAAATTGAAGTTGCAACAAATACTTTACATAATAAATGCACTAGTATATACCTGGTAACTTTGTGAGGTTCAAAGATAATTTTGAACCTTTGAAAAACACTGTACAATGATCTATCAAAAAGTCCATTAGCTAAAAATTGTACAAATTTCATTCTGTCTACCCTTCGGCTTAAGAAAAATTCTTTATTCTTATATTTCATTTGCAAAAATGGCTTGGGGTTCTTAATATCCCAGTCATGCAACTGAAAAATAAAGATATCTATGTAAGCATCTTTTCAATTATTATTTGTTTTAATTATATATATAAAATGTCATAAAAGGAATGTCTATGAAACATCCATTATTAAAATATTACCTTACAAAAGTTTATCCAGTTTCTCTTAAGAATTTGGTCTTCATTTTTTGAGAATGTACCATGTCTTAAGGTTGTATATTTTTCAAATTCATTTTTTTCTTCTTTACTTAAATTCCGCGTACCTGAAGTTTTCTCTATGTTGTGTTGTGGAGGTGTACTATGCTTTAAATTAATACGCATTGCCTTCAATTTCTGAAAAAATAATATTTAAACTTATAAACACAAGTATTATGGAAAAAAGATAAATTAAAGTGGTGTCATTACCATGAGTTCTTGATTTGTTGGCCAGTAAGATGTTCTATCCGCGTGGACATTGCCTATTTCTATTTTATCATCTTCTTCATCCAGGTCAATTCCTTCTATGTTGCAGTCTTCTTCTTCTAACTCAAGTACAAAATCTGAAATGTCAGAAGTTTCAGAACCTTTATCTTCTACTACATGTTTCTTAAAAAATGCATTCAAAAATGTAACTTTTTCTTTTTTTGGTTTTTCACTTTTTAAGTCTGAGTCATCTTCTGACTTCCTTGTTGAAGACTTGTGCTTTGAAATATTTTCATTAATTTTTTTGGACTCAGAAACAGAAACTTCTGTATTGACTATGTCAATTGTATCAGAGTCTGAATTTCTAAGTTTCCTTTTATGTTTAGAAGAATTAGCTTTGGAACACGATTTATTCTTCAAATTTCTTTTCGGAGACTTGGAACTTGAAACATTTTTATCAACTTTATCCGACTCAGATTCTGAATCTTTACTACTAGATGACTCTGATTCTGTTTGTTTCTTATATAAACTATTTGTAAATATGGAAGATGACTTAT